>ML833626.1:20157-34320 GCA_009831015.1 Picea engelmannii
ATAGCATGTGAGCATATAGAGGTAAATGCTTTGCCTGATACAACTAACACCTCCTCTAGGAGAAACCTCGTGTGTTAGTTCCAGGTTGCCATGGAAGAATGCTTGGTCACAACACTATGAGAGTGTTGACCTCATTTCATATTCTATTCCTTACCTTTAATCTTTTCTTCAGATAAATCTTAAGTGATAGCTCTAAAGGAGCTACTGTGATGGTTGTTCATGCTATTGCTGTATATTGTCAGAAGGATATTATTCTTGCTTGTTGTTTTGTTGACCTTGCTCCAGGTCACATGTAATGACCTTGAGGAAGCTATAGTGAAGGTTGCAGAAGGCAACATGCTAAAGGAGAAACCCTAAATGAAGCAATCATCATTGGAAGTGAAGAAAATGGCTTGTATAAACTAAAGGGTCACTCAGAGGTTGCCATGACCCACGCCATTGAAAACTCATGTGAACTTTGGCATAGAAGGTTAGCCCACATCAACTACAAGGCACTACCATACATATGCAAAGCGGTCACAGGTTTACCGGAACTCAAAGGTGACCATAAAGGCGTATGCAATGGATGTGCGCAAGGGAAGAACATCAAGAACCCGTTTCCAAAGAGGGACAACAAGGCAGAAGGAGTCCTAGAAATCATTCATTCAGATGTATGTGGCCCAATGCCATCATCCTCAATTAGCGGGTATGTATATTATGTATCATTCATTGATGATTATTCTCGTAAAACCTGGATATATTTCTTGAAATCTAAAGATGAAGTGTTCAACAAGTTCAAGGAATTCAAAGCCTTGATAGAGAACCTTTCTGAAAGGAAGATTAAGATACTTAGGTCAGATAATGGAGGAGAATATACCTCAAAAGAGTTTGTGAACTTCTGCAAAGATGTTGGGATCAAGAGGGAACTCACTTATCCCTATAATCCCCAACAAAACGGTGTCGCTGAACGAAAGAACAAAACCATACTGGAAGCTGTGAAGACTATGATCCATGATCAGGATCTTCCTATGTGCTTATGGGCAGAAGCAGCAATGGAAGCTGTATATGTGCAGAACCAATTGTCCCATAGTGCATTTGGGCTCAAGACACCGAAAGAGATGTTCACCGGAAAGAAGCCAAAGGTAAGCCATCTCAAAATATTTGGCTGTCCAATGTTTATTCATATACCTAAAGAAAAGAGAAACAAGCTGAACCCTTCAAGAAAGAAGGGAAGATTTGTGGGATACTGTGAGGTCTCCAAGGCCTTCAGAATCTATATACCAGGTCAAGATCACATTGAGATCAACAGGGATGTGACCTTTGATGAAGATGCAGCGCTCAAGAAATCTAAACTATGCCAGCTTGAAGAAGTATATGAAGAGGAACCCGTAATCCCCAGTACTGCAATGAGGGAGGTTCCCAAAGCTGCAGAACCAGTGAGGAAAGTCGTAACTTCCCCTGATGAGGAACTTCTAGAAGACCATGATATAGTAGAAGTGCAAGAACCTCCTCAGATGACGATCCTCCATAAAGGAAAGCCAGCTTGGGCTAGAGAGCTTATTCAAGATGGAGAGAAGTACGATGTTCCCCAAGGAACTACGAGACAGGTGAAAATACCAAAGCCATTCTCCAGTTATATGGCTTTGATGTGTGATTTCCTGGAAGAGGAGCCTACCTGCTTTGAAGAAGCCATTTAGAGGAAAGAATGGGCAGATGCCATGACAGAGGAATACCAATCCATAATGAAGAACCAAGTATGGGAAATAGTTCCCAGACCAAAGAATAAAGATGTGGTATCCTCGAGATGGTTCTTCAAAATAAAACATGTTGCTGATGGAAGTATTGAGAAGTATAAAGCAAGATTTGTCACTCGTGTCTTTTCCCAGAAGGAAGGCATTGACTATGAAGAGACATTCACTCCTGTGGCCATATGCACTTCGATCAGAACCATCATAGCTCTTGCAGCTAAGATGAAGTGGAAGCTGCACCAGATGGATGTGAAGACAACTTTCCTAAATGGTGTCATCGAAGAGGAAGTGTATATAGAGCAATCTCAAGGATTTGAGGTTGAAGACAGGAAGTCTCATGTCTGCAGATTGAAGAAAGCCTTATACGGATTGATGCAAGCTCCTAGAGCTTGGTATGGCCGTATAGACAGTTTCTTGACAAGCTTAGGCTTTACCAAGAGTAAAGCAGACTCTAATCTCTACTTCAAGATCATGAACGATGAGCCTGTAATCTTTTTGCTATATGTGGATGACTTATTCTTAACTGAAGAAGAAAAGCTCATCACTGAATGTAAAAAGAGACTTGTCTCGGAATTTGAAATGAAAGACCTTGGCCTAATGCATTATTTCTTAGGTCTTGAGGTATGGTAGAGTCCTGAGAGGATCTTCCTTAACCAAGGGAAGTATATGGTCGAAATCTTGAAGAGATTCGACATGTTGGAATGCAAGCCCATGAATACACCCATGGAAGTGAAGATGAAGTTGTTGGTCGATACTTCGTCAGAATTGATTGATGCCACACTGTACAGACAGATTATTGGATCGTTGATGTATTTGACGAACACCAGACCAGACATTTGTTTTGTCGTGAACACCTTGAGTCAGTTTCTGGTAGAACCTAGACGTGTTCACCTAGTGGATGCAAAACATGTGATGAGGTACCTTAAAGGTACAATAGATTATGGTCTCAGCTATGATGGAGATCATGATTTCACATTGAGTGGATATACTGATGCAGATTGGGCAGGAAGTGTTTATGACAGGAAAAGAAATTCAGGATGCTGTTTCTGTTTGGGATCAACTATGATCTCGTGGCAGAGTAGGAAGCAATCTAGTATTGCTCTCAGCACAACGGAAGCAGAATACATTGCTGCATGTTCTGCTAGCTGCGAAGTTATATGGCTTCGAAAGTTGCTGACCGACCTATTTGACTTAGAGATGAGAGCAACCTTGATTCTATAAAGATGACAAAGAACCCTATATTCCACTACAGGTCGAAGCACATAGAGATCCGTTATCATTACATTCGTGACATGGTGCAGAGAGGAGCCTTAAAGCTCCAGTACATTAGCACGGATGAACATGTTGCTGACGTGTTGACCAAGCCACTATCTTGTATAAAGTTTGAGTACTTTCGAGATAAGCTTGGTATAGTTCGAAAGGACCCTCCTCGAAAGGGGGAGTAGATGCTGTGATGAGACATCTCTTGCTTCTGACCTGATGGTTGTGACATAAAGCAAGATGATGTGATATGACTAGTACTGTGCTTCCAGCTGGATAACTGTGACGTAAAGCCAGTCTAGTATCCTGCTTCCGACCTGATGGTTGTGACGTAAAGTAGGACGAGTACCTTGCTTCCGACCTGATGGTTGCGACGTAAAGCAAGATGATGTGATATGACTAGTACTGTGCTTCCAGTTGGATAGCTGTGACGTAAATCCAGTCTAGTATCCTGCTTCTGACCTGATTGTTGTGACGTAAAGAAGGACGAGTACCTTGCTTTCGACCTGATGGTTGCGACGTAAAGAAAGATGATGTGTGACTAGTACTATGCTTCTGGCTGTATAGCTGCGACGTAAAGCAAGTCTAGTTCCCTGCTTCCAACCTGTGTGTTGTGACGTAAAGCAGGACGAGTACCTTGCTTCCGACCTAATGGTTGTGATTTAAAGCAAGATGATGTGTGACTAGTACTATGCTTCCGGATGTATAGTTGCGACGTAAAGCAAGTCTAGTTCCCTGCTTCCAACTTGATGGTTGTGACGTAAAGTAGGATGTGTACCTTGCTTCCGACCTGATGGTTGTGACGTAAAGCAGGATGAGTATCTTGCTTCCAGCTTGAGTGTTGTGACGTAAAGCAAGACAATGAGATGAGACTAGTACTGTGCTTCCAGCTTGATAGCTGTGATGTAAAGCCAGTCTAGTATCTTGCTTCCAGCCTGAGTGCTGTGACGTAAAGCAAGACATTGAGATGAGACAAGTACTGAGCTTCCAACTTGACAACTGTGACGTAAAGCCAGTCTTGTATTATGATGAGCCAGCCTTGTGATGTGATGAAGATGATGTATCAGTTTTTATTCTAATACATATTGATGAAGATGATGATGGCATTCCTTTGAGAATGATGATGTTGTCGATGAAGAAAACTTCCGATGATTTATAGATACGCCAGTGAGTGTTCCAAGATGATATTGATGATGTTGTCCTCTCACCCACTTGATGCTGTTGATGATGTTGTCCTCTCTCTCTTGGATGATGCTGCTGAAGAATACCCTTCTTGTTAAGGGGGAGTGTTGAAATAATGTAACTGCAAAGAGTATTCTAATTATTATTTGATATATTATTCATCGGATCAGTCCCCATTGTGGATTGATCTTGACGGCTATTGTAATAGGATCAAATCCCCTTTTGCGGATTGGTCAAATGTTAATTATAATAGGAAGAATAAGAAGTCTGCCCCAACAGATATTAAAGAGGCCCCATAATGTAATTAAGGTGGTTATAACCACCCAGTGGGAGAAGTCGGCCCTTCCAGTGAAGAGACACTTCACACGTGCCAGTCTAATATAAATAAGGAGGCTAGTGGCTCACTTAGACACACAACTCACTTGCTCATTGAGAGACAAGTTTCAGATCTGCTGCTGGAGAAGAAGGAGAGAGAGTGTGGCGCATATCTAGGAGAGGACTTTCTGTATTAGTTTAAGAGGTCTCTTGGCATTGTATTGACTATCTATATTAAGGAAGTTTTGCTGGGTTTTCTTCCCCTAGAGGGCTTCCCAGGATAAATGCTGTGTCTCTTGTGATTGTGTATTTCTCAGTGATCTTGGATTATGCTATTGTTATCTAATGAAATGCAAACAACTATAATAATGGCTTAAAAATTAACAGCTAAGCCTGTTACACAAAATCACATGCTTAAGTCATTTTATTACGATTCCCCGCAGGGTATGAAAATGTGGTAAAAGGTGGTCAAGAATGACTGACTGGACTCCTGAACTTTGAATTTTGAGCAAGTGATTGCTCAATCTTTGGAGGCTCAACTGTAGATCCAGCTAGTGCAACTCAGTGGATAACAGAGCTCAAGCCGGCCTAGGGCTTTTATGTTGGCCTCTATAATTTAGCAATAACATATACATATAGCAACTGCATCAACCTTTGGGCCTTCAACCCCTTCTTCTCATGAGAGAATGAACCATAGCTGAAGTTTGGGATATGAGAAAGGCATTATGATGGAAAATGTTAAGTATGGTCGGGAGTGGAAAGTTACCTTTGGGAGGACCCCCCACTATTACCCCTTTTCCCTTGGTGGTGCCTGTTATCTCCATTTCCTAGGGATAATTAAGGAGATGATGTCTCGAGGCCCTCAGGTTGTAGACATGGAGTACTGAGAGATAGATGGTTGACAATGTCCACTTGCACAGACAGAGGCCCGCCTCACCACCACAGATCTCAGATTCATCACGATGGTATTCGCTACATGAGCTTGCTTATGGAAGACATTGGGTCTTGCTCCATGAGGTACAAGCTAGGTATTATGGTAAGTGTCATTTCAATATTTGAGGCATTTAAGTATGTTGCATTTAAAGCTACTTTTGATTATGTAACGTCTGCTTGGAAGTTATGATCTTTGCCCTGTTTCACCTTGGTGGTCGACATTGTGCCCTAGTAAGTGTTGATGAATGCAGCTATGTGAGACATTCTCCAGCTTACAAACCTGTGAGGTGTGGATCATTGCAACTATGTGAAGTCTTTCTCCCAGCTTACAAACCTGAGAGAAAGCCCCTAAGAAAGGTTCGTGGTTCTTGCCTGAGACAGAGTTAGGAACGTAGAGATGACCTCCTCCATTCAGAGAGTGAGAAGAACTCCAGATGATTATCCGGTGGAAAAACGATCTGTTGAGTTAGGACGTGCTTGTGGTTGAGCACAAGGTGAACGTGTGAAATCCCAAAAGTGTTGGGTACATCGTCATGTGAACAAAAATGAAGATGATGTGATAGCCGCCTCTGAGCAACAGAGTTGATGAGAAGACTCCAAATGATTCTCCCATTGGTGGGAGTGGGAAAGCAGATCTGTAGAGTTGATGTGCCTGTGGACGAGCACAGGTGAACGTGTGAAGACCTGGTTCTTTTGTGTAATGCAGTGAATCAGAGCTATGACATCCCTATGGATGTGCCCGTAGGGGATCAGCACTAGTGGGTGTATTAGATCCTTTGCTATATACTGTTCAAGAGTCAGACCTGCCTGTAACTCTAATTGTTATATAAAGGGTATAGGTCGGTCCCACCTTAATGTGTTTAATAATAAATGTAAAAGACAATAATAATAATAATAATAAAGTGACTTAGAGAGGTTGGCCCTGTTGAGCCAATAGATGCCTTTGTTGATTGGTCAAGTCTAATATAAGTAAGGGATGATTCTCCATTGTAGAATCATATCTTTCTTGTGAGTTTGGAAAATTCAGCAAACACTTCTACTTGGGAAAAGGGTGCACACCTCTCTTGTGTGCTAGTCTCCTAGGGCTTAAGCACCGTCTTGTGTGCTAAGTCATTCTTGGTGGTGAAAGGTCTTTCTCTTGAAGAATATAGCAAAAGGATTTGGCTGGGTTTTCTTCCCTTGTTGGGAAGGGTTTCCCGGGATACTTCTTGTATTCTTGTGCATGGTGTTTCTTCTTGTGATCTTGGTTGCTGCAACATTCTTGTTTATGGTTAAGACATGATAAAATTGAAATGAACTACATGGTTAACCTAGCTTATTGAAAAATCAACATGGTATTAGAGCATAGGTCCTGAAGATCCCATTGCACAAGCATTTTCTAGCTCCTTCTCTCTCTCATTTGCAGAAACCGTACGATCCTCCTAGGGTTTCCAAAAAATCCGAACGACCTCCTTTTCTGAGAGCTTTCACCACTCAAAACTTGGACACTTGGGCTGAAAAATACATAGAAGGGTACGGCCTTCTTCAGCTTACCTCCAACAAGTCTCAGATTTAAATTTCGGGCATTTTCAAAATTTGACCCTAAGGGTTTCTAGGGTTTCGTCAAATTTCTGCATAAAATTCTGAATTGTATTTCTGAGAATTTCTTGAAGAAGCTCCTCAACTTACCAAGGCTATCATATTTATTTAAAGGCTTATTGTTGGCAGTCATAAGCCCAACAAAACGTAAAAGTGCTTGCCTAGCCTAGCCGTTAGGTTTTCTAGCCTAGTTGACAAGGGTTTGTGAAGATGAGCAAATTCATGATGGGAAGCAAGCTCAGTACAAAACTCCAAAGCAATGAAGACATCAACATCTTAGCACTTTCAGGTATGGTTCCTATCAATGACAATACCTGGCTAATTGATAGTGGTGCCTCCAAGCACATGACCGGTATTAGAAATCATCTATCACACTTCGTTGAGAAAGAGACACATCTACATGTTGTCCTTGTTGATGATGCTAGATATAATGTGAGAGGGGTTGGAACTTCTATCTCCGAACTAGATTCAGAAATGCATCTTAAACTAGAAGAAGTTCTATATGTACCCGGAATGAAGAGAAATCTTGTCTCTATATCGGCCCTTGAAGACAAAGGTTACAAAATTACTTTCTCAGAAGGAAGAGTTCTTGCATGGCACACAGACTCTCATATCATCTCTTCCAAAGTAATTGGTGTCAGAGAAAACAACTTGTACAAATTGACCATCAAACCAGTTTAAGCCTTATCACATGACACTATCAGCTTGAGTGAGTTATGGCAGAGAAGACTTGCTCACATTCATTATAGAGCTCTTCCATCTCTAAGGAAAATGGTAATAGGTCTACCAGAGATCCAGATTCAGCATGAAGGTGTTTGCAAAGGTTGTGCCCTTGGCAAAAATGTTAAAGGATCCTTTCCTAGTAGTGACAACAGATCCAAGGAAATCTTGGACTTGATACATTTAGATGTATGTGGGCCAATGACCGTTGCATCCTTAAATGGGTACTTGTACTATGTACTCTTCATAGATGATCACTCTAGGAAAACTTGGATTTACTTCCTGAAGAACAAGGATGGAGTCATTGCCAAGTTCCAAGAATTCAAAGCTCAAGTTGAAAACTTGATCGGAAGAAAAATCAAAGTATTGAGATTAGACAATGGAGGAAAATACACCTCAAAATAATTCATTAGTTTTTGTATTGAAGCAGGGATCAAGAGGGAGCTCACAGTTCCGTACAATCCTCAACAAAATGGGGTTGCTGAAAGGAAGAACAAAACTATCATTGAGGCAACTAAGGCAAAGATACATGATCAGAGTCTACCCATGACTCTATGGGCAGAAGCATGTATGACAACAGTATATGTTCAAAACCGTAGTCCTCATCAGAAGCATGTATGACAACAGTATATGTTCCCCTTGACAAGTCATCGTGCCATTCTCGATCGTACTTACCACTTTCCACACTTCATCCCCTTGCCTCCTTATCTTTTGGGATTTTCGAGTGTATTGACCTAAGAAGGGATTGCCCCTCATTTCATGGGAAGAAGAGGCTGAAGGCCCAGAGGGAATGTAGCTGGAAAAAGATAAACGACAAATCATAACCTTCGAGATGCTCGCTCAAAGAGGTCTTGAGAACAATGAAATGTTTCTCCTAAAAAATTCAAAGACTTGCGAAAGCAAACACATATATATACGTCCCAATTGTTGAGGGATCTACACAAGTGCATTACATGCTAGACTTTACACCCATGGTACTTTGTGTACCTCTCCCTTCAAGTGCCACTGTGGCACTGCCCCCCAAGCTATATGTTACCCCATAGGGAGTACCCAGTTGTTCTGGACCTTCATTAATTAATAGCATCAAATGGGCTTGGAAAAAGGATGCGTTGAAAAAGAAGGTGCAACACACCCTCTACAAAAGCACCCATAAATGAGACACTACGATCCCTTGTATGTCATGAATCCCATGCCCAAAAGTCTTGCCCCAATCCACTTCATCTTCTCCAAATGGCTTAGAAGGGGGGTCCACCTGGGAAACACTCCTTGACTTAGGGAATGATTCATCCAATAGGTCACTTTGTCAACCCTCCCATACCTAAACTTGGTAAGTTGCATGGGGTCTTTGAGCACTTGTTTAATTTGATGAGGTAGTTTTTGATGCACATGCTTAGGTGACACTTTTATTGACTTGATTTACTTATCATGATGCAATTGACTTCATATCCTTTGAGGGAGTATTCATTGTCTTTGTCGGACCTTCCTTGGTGGACAGTTTCGGAGGAACAAGCCTAGCTTGGGCTTCCTTGGGGTATGAAGCCCACAGGGTGGATACCATGGCCCACACATCGGATGATGATATTGATGACAGCCTTTCGAGGCTTGAAAGACACCATGGAGGATCTCACCTAGCCCCTACAAGCCCAACATTTTTCCTTTGGAGGTCAAAATGTCACTTTGGAGGGCTTGACGTCACCCTAGGGCTAGGGTTTTGGTGGTGGTGGTGTTGACTTGATTGACACTTGGCACCTTTGATGGGAAAAGCCCTTGCAGTGAGGAGGAGACCTTGGCTTGAGGACACATGGCTTTTGGAGGCCTAGCGCTATCTCCTTCAGCCCAACGACTTGATCAAAGTGCCAAAACGTCACTCATTAAGGAGATGCTATCATATTTTAGGCTTTTTCTTATGTGCAATTTTTAAATTATGTTGTAAAGGGGCAAAGTAAGGGTGGTTGGCCCCCTACTTTGTGGTTTACCACTAACTTAAGTGGACAAACACTTTTTAGGACTTTTGTATAAATCCCATCTTGGAGAAGATACTTGGATGAAATTTGCGCCCTCTTTGGGCAACTTGGATATCTCTCCCTTGCGCAAATGTCTTTTGGTGATCTCTCTTGGTATATTGTGGAGCTAAGGTGGTGCGCACCTCTTGGAGGCTTACTCTCTTGCTTTGTGGTGGAATTTACTTGGTAAACTAGGGTTTGATCTTGCATCTTGTGGAATTGGTAATGAGATTTCTGCATTTATTGGTGTTTTCTTCTTGTTCCATGTTATTCTTGTTCAGAACCCTAGGAGGAGTATAAGTGCATACACCCTCTTCCAAAATTTCATCTCTTTGCTAGTTGATAAGTCATTTTTACCAAGGTTGCTAGGAGGAGTATAAGGGTGTACACCCTCCTAGATCTACCTTAGTTTGGTTTGCATGCCTTAGGGAGTAAAAGGGCTTACACCCCTAGGGATATTGTGGATCGAACTCTTACATCCAAGACTCCATTTACCCATATTTTAAAAGGCACTAATCTGATTTTTGCATTGGAGAAATAAAATTGCTTGCATTGGGTAATGTGATTTTACGAGATTTTCAAATTGTTAGAAGTGGAATCAATTCTATGCTCTAATAGCTTGCTTGAGCCACTAGTGTGTTCTTTTTCCAAGGATATCTTATTGCTGTCATAACTTAAAGCTACAGTCATTAGGGCTGCAACAAATCACTCTATATCTTTGAACTTAACTTGCATTTCAACCGTGGAAATTTGCTAGTAAGCCATTATTATCATTCTATTGCTAATTGGTGAACTTTTTTTCGAATTACTTGCTTGTTCTCGTGGTTGAAACTTGTTACTGTAGCAAATCTTTGCTACAGCCATTTGGCTGTTACAAACATACTCTGAAAACTTCATACAACTGCCCTCTAATACCACTAAATTTTGTGCTAAAGTATTGGGAATTAATCTACATGTTTTGTGGTTCATCTCTCAATAAATCTTTGATGCTTTGAGTGGTTAAATATGCAGTAATTATCTTTATTTATTGCTGATATATACTCTTGTTTACTGCTGTAGTTTGGGACAACAAGCTTAACTTGCTTGTCCACTTAATCTTTGAGCTCATATACTTGTCTCTTCTTGTGTCTCGGGCAGGTACAACTATTTTCCACAGATACTCAAGCATTTGGCAATGATTAACCATCTTTGAGACTTGTTTCCAAGATTTTCTCCACTTAGTAGTTTGACCTATAAGGGTATCACTTCCAAAACCTCACTTGCCATCTCATTTCCCCCTAGGTTCACACGGGATTCCCCCCTTGTGTTGGATTTATCTTTCACTAAAGCGAGGGGAGGGTTTATCTAAGGTGACAGTGGGTAGACTCTCCCACAATTATTGTTGAATTTTCAATAAGCTAGGTTAAGCATGTAGTTCATTTCATTTTATCATGTCTTAACCATATGCAAGAATGTTGCAACAATCAAGATCACAAGAAGAAACACCATGCACAAGACCACAAGAAATATCTGTTAGAATATAAAAGATGTGTTCTCGTTTTACCATTGACAATACCCTTGTCACCCAACCATAGGCCGAAGCCACCCTCCGAGCACCTTAACCTTGACAGAGAATCACTCCGGAAGCAAACCCTAGGCTAGATAGCCAAACAAAGGGTAGCGCACCCTTCCCCAAGGATAGCGCATCAACAAAGGCTGATCAGATGTTCCAAACCCTAGCCAAGAGATAGTCCAAGCCAAAACGTAACCGCTAGCTGCAGCAACTGCACCGACAACTCTCCTCAAACCTGCGCACAAGACTGGGCACTACAGTGTACACCGGTTGCTGCTCTGCAATTCTGAGACTGTGACAAATGAGAGACTGGCGCCCTGTATTTATAGTATTCTTGGCTAACTGCCTGGGCCGACTTCTTATTCTGGGTATGTGTCTGTTCAATATATTATTATTTCTTCTGGCCGACTTCTTCTCTTGGAGGCTAATAACCTAATATAAATTATCTTCTTGAGCCGACAAGTCTTCTAGGGTTATTAGCCAACTCATTAGGGTTTCTTCTTGCTTCCTGAAGTGTTCTATCCTTGTCAGGTTTACACGTGGAGGTAAATACCTCCCGCAACTACCATAATATCAACACTCCCTCCTAGCTAGGGAGGTATTATAGGTAATGGTCTTGAGCACAAAACATACCATTCACCTGGTAGCATCAACATAGTTATATAGACTAGATCATGAGTAGATCATGAGCACCATCATCATCATCAACTGCATCATCTCTCGAAACCATACTCTATCTGAGTAATCAGACATGATGCTCACTCCACAGAGTGATACAAGAGCCATTCTTCTAATCTAGAAGAGTAAATGTTCTGAACCATTTTCTGTCTGGAAAATATCTGTTCATCATTCATCTGGCTCATAATTATTTCCAATAAACTGCTGATAGTCTTCAAGGCAATCAGAACAAAATAGAACACAACTGTGTCTATCCATAGTAGTACATAACTACAATCCAGTGGTACACTACCACACCAAGTAGCAAACAAGTACTTGATCAGTAACGTATAGTCATGAACAATGGAACACATCCACCACAATAGTATACATCTACTGTCATACAGTCTTCATAACAATCATCTGATATCAACCTGCACAGAAACAATGTTATGATATAAACTGAATCATCTAGGTCAATCTTTCACTCACATCTGTGAGATTTGAAAGAATATCTTCCCTCAGAGTAGAACAATGAGATATCTGGACTATTCTTCTCAAGCAAGGAAGAATAATTGTTCTGTCTTCTGAGCCTGGACCATTCCCCAACCTGGGCCATTCTTCCTACACTAATCAAAGTGCATCCTGGAGAGAATGTATAAACCCTAAGGAATGACTGTCCAGACCATTTCCTCTGTTAACCACAAGAGGAAAAGACTATCTTGTATCAACCTCCAAAACGAACCATTCCTCATGTTAACCACAATGAGAAATTGTTGTCCGGCAAGGCGAGCCGGTCTTCTTGAGTAACCCTCAAGAAAAGAGACTGCCCTAGACCACTCCCCATGTTAACCACAATGGGAAATCACTGTCTATGATACATCAACAATTTGGACCATTTCCCATGTTAACCGCAATGGGAAATCCCTGTCCGTTAGAAATCTCAATCCACTTTCCGAACAGGAAAGAATCTGTCCAAGCTGGACTATTTTTCAATGAATGTCTTCAATAATATTTTCAGTGCTCCCTCCCAACCTGGGAGTCATCTCTTCCTTTTTCAATAAGGAAGTCGTCTCCATGAGCTCCAGCTTGAGTACGCAAACTCTTTCATTTTTTACCAAAATGTTTCCTTATCTGCTCATCTGTGGAGATATGTATTGGAGAATCACTTTCTCCTTTCTGGACTTCATCACGAATAATGTAATGCTTGATTTCAAATGTACTTTAGTCTGGAACACTGATTTTCTGTGAAGGCTTCATGTAGCTTTGAACAATAGAGTATATCATTGTTGGAAAACTGAAACATATCCATGTGGCACTTCTTCTGTTATCATGAGATCTGATCTACTGAATAATCATCTTGATGTTATAGGAAATCTTCACCATGCTTCTGCTGTGCACTGGAGGTTCTTCACCAAGTTATCTTCTTCTATCTGCATACAAGGGTCTCTTTTTGGTATGCCTCAAAGTCTTGAGATTGCTTCTTCATACGCTCTTTATTTAATTTCTCTGGAGAGTATTCTTTGCTTTCGTCTGATGTAGAACTCCAACTATGGATGTTGCGGATGATATAATGACTCATGTAGAGATAAGTCTTGTTTACTGGAACAAATAATCATCATAGTCTTCTCCCTCCATCTGAGAGAACCTCTAGTTCTAGATCTCACAATGCTTCATTCATAAGTCTTCCATACACTCTTCTTCATCGCGACTTTCAGTTCCTCTGCTTGATTGCTTTTATTGAGTTTAATAGAATCTATTTATTCTATTCATTGGGATGAAAAAAAGGGGTAAAAAGAAATGAAAAAAAGAAGATCCTGGATAGTGAAATTGGAAGAGATCAAAAGTTATCAATTTCTATACAATCCATGGACCTGTTATCGCTTAGTTTGTAGGATAGGTTAAGTAGCTTGAAGGCAAGAGTCAAACTGGCGTAACAGGAGCTTCCCCACCCACTGTCACCTCGATGGGGGGCTCTTTCTGTTTAGGGTGGCTAATCCCAAGGGAGACGTCCCTAGTAATCTGGGGTATTGAAAGGAAAAAGATCAAGAGGTTAAGGCTCAAAAGGTCAAAGTAGGTTTTCCCCTTCACAAATTACTGCCAAGAGAGATAGTCAAAATGAAGGTATTCCACTGATCAGGCACCTGTTTGCGAGACAAGGCAAATAAAACTAAAACGTGCAACAGTGGTTAGTACTTCATAAATTAATGACTATTTTTGTTATATATGAGCGTAT
>ML833627.1:9242-51251 GCA_009831015.1 Picea engelmannii
AAGAACATCAAGATTACATTGAACATTGGTTCCAGATGACAACAAGATTGAAGCACCACTCTCTTCTTCAACAACTCTCCACATCATCATCAAAGCAGCTGGTTCTTCGTATTCTGGTATACAATAAAGCGTATCTTTCAAACTCGAGTATGAATGTATTTCTACACCTATTACACACATGGTTACATTGGAAATATTCTTACACGTGAAATTTAATTTATTGTTCTTAGATACGATAGAGTAAAAGTTGCATGTTAGTTAACCTAGTTCTAAATAAATGAAACATCTTTTCATGTTTCTTTTCAAATAAATAAAATGAGATGAAGATACTATTGGTGATCTAACATCAAAAACCAAAACAACTTAAGATATTTCTTCTTCTTATTACATGCAGATTTCAGACTAATAATAATAACAGTTGCTCATAAGCCTAATCTTTAAAATATTATGGGGATTTAAAAAATCTTTAAGGTCTGCATAATGATGCCCATAGGTAACTTGTACATCCTAGTTTCATATCAGAACTTGATATTCAAGCATTCTTATCAAATAGTAGCAGGAGAGTGAATGAAACTTCTACTTGTGAGGGAACACAATCTATATGGAGAAGATGAACTTGGGGACTAGAGACACCTTTAGGTAATTCTCTCATGGCCTCATCCACCACACATTAAGTAAGTTTTACCATGATATGTCTTTCGACTAATCTTGATACATAAGTCTATTTTTCATATGAACAATATTTTATGGGCAATCTATAAAATATCTTCCAACTCAATACCATCCCATCCTGTAAAAAGGTTTTCAAAGATGCTCCCCCATTCACCCATGCGAAATCAATCTATAAATTCTATCTTAAGGGTAAATATTGGGACAAGAGCCTTTGATCAAAAATGGGTGTAAGAGGCTAACCCGTCGGGATACTAAATAGGTCTGCTGGCAGCGAGTATCGGCCTGTGGTATAACTAGGAAAACCCATCAGGGTACTAAACATGCTCATGGGAAATGGGGCATTCTTCCTGGGAAGGTTATTTCTTAGATGTCAAAATTACCCCATCAGAGTACTGAACAGGCTTGTTGGCAATGGGTTCTAATTTTGGTGTCTTTCATTATGCCTAATCTATATTTGTTCGTGTGGACAATCTACTTGTGTAAATTGTTAAGAAGAAGCATGCATGGTTGAACAAATGGATAGTGAACCTCATCTAATTTCCATTTGAGAATGTCCGTAAGATGGTCTTAAGACGCCATCATTCATACCTAGGATTTCATTTTCCTAGAGGTGGGACCCATAAGTGTAGGAGTCTAATAAACTCAAATGTAAACTTTATCAATATCACTTGAATGACATAGATTCTTTGAGAAATTAAATAGGGATGACTGGTTTCCTATCGATTTCTCATTTATTAAAGACCACGTATCTCCTCATGTTTTCCTATTCAAGGATGAGAGGAAAAATCCCCCATCATAATTTACAAGGTTTCTTGAGCATACAACTGTTAATGATTGATGAAATCGTATGTAATAAGTAATTTAGAAATTTCCTTTATGCTTGTAATATCTTAAAATAAATTTCATTTCCGAATTTACAAGCATGAATAAAGTTTAATTTTTGGTTGTTTCTTTAAGCATGGCATCAATGCATATTTCTTCTCTCATAATAACAGTATTGGTTTAATTTCTTTTAGATTTTTCTGTTCCGGTACTGCTGGTACAGAAACCAGTAGGTTCCTGTATCAACAATACATAAATTTAAATCTTTTTCGAGGGTAATTTTTGTAGGATATTTTCAGCAGCTCTCAGCTCTAGCATACTTCATTTCTCTCCTTTAGTGAACATGCACCGGTTCCACATAGTCCACTTTCATCTTGCAGAAATTTAATGTGCTAATGAGAGTTTGCATGAGGACATGCAAACCAACGGGTTTGGGGTAGAGAGAGACATAAGGAATCTCAGTAGATCAACATTCATCAACTCTCTCTCCTAGATATCCATCAGTTCACAGCCTTGCTCCACTTCATCTTCAAATTTCAGCAGTCTACATTATAATTTTGCAAACATTTTATCTAGTTTCCACTTCAACATGCATTAGAATTCAAAGCAAGGGTAACTTGAGGTAAAACTGGTACAAATCTTTTTAATTTACTAAGAACGTGGAAAACATGATGCATAACCACTATTACCCACTCCACACTCCACTATGCATTATCACAACTACTCAATAAACCCTCCATATTCACTCCACTTGTCATAATGAATAATATACTTTGGTGATAAGACCAAGTAATGAAAAGGAAATATGTGGTATACAAATACAAAGCAACATCTATAGTGTCTTCTCTTTGTACATCATAAAGCATTCTTAATCCATATCAAAGAGGATGAAGTCATTGTTGCCTATCCAAGCAAAGAACCACAAAGTAAATATTGGTCTTAAAATTGGTGTCCAAGTTCATACGCCCACCATCACCAACATTTTATAAACCATTATCCATATGCACACCATTCGCCATCACTCTGATACATCATCCACTGCTTGTCCTCCATTTTTATGATAATTTTGTTTCTCTGTTTGAAATCAATTTGTGGCAGTTTCCAAAGTGTCATTCCACAAGAACCATCACTTACACAAAATAAACAATGTCACATAAATCTATAAGCAGAATATCATAAGTTCTTCACCTTGTTTGCATGAGGACATGCAAATCCTTGGGTTTGGGGGTGTGTTGAGCTCTAGTTTTTTCATACTTTCCTTCATACAAATACACCTATCATTACACCTTCTCCTCGCATTTTGTCACTAATATATCCCTAATTACACCATAAAACTCCATTATCTCTTGTTATTCATCCTATGTGGTTAATACACAATTTTCCATATTTTTAGTGATTAAAAGGATGATTATACAATAGTTTTTTCAATGATGGTTTAATCCTATGTTTCTATGTCCAAGCAGTATGTTCTGTACTGTTCAGGTTCCAATATATGCATTGTCCATGTTCCGGTACCTGTATTGTTCATGTTTCGATACTCACATTGCAGGTCATCCGATACTCCAAGTCATCTGGTACCAAACGGTTCTACAGTCAACCGGTACCTAAAAAGTTATCCAGTACCCACACTACATGTCATCCAATACTATGTAGTGATCCAGTACTACCTTTGCGTTCATCCGGTACCAGCTCTCTGCCTCTTCCGGTACCAGCTTCATCCGGTACTAGATTGCACCTATTCCGGTACTAGATCCATCTAGTATTACCATCGCGTTGGTCTAGTACCCATAGTCATGATTGTGTTCATATGGTACTAAACCCCTGGCTACAAGATTCTAGTACTAATTGTTCTAATCCGGTACCAACTGTGCTAATCCGGTACTAGAAATAATTCGAAATTTTGGAAATCTTCTAGAGGAAAATTGGGTACATGGGCTTTGTCCAGAGCCACGTTTACATATGGAAACATGAGACAGAATTCACCCGGATCGCATGTGTGGACCTCCAACTCAGGGGGAACGATTCTGCTAAAATTATTGAAAAACTCAAACTACCAACTTGCGCCTCGATTTCCATGCATATGTTATCAGATCTAGAAATTCTACGAAATGGGTTTTGTCTAGAATATGGCAAATTGAGCAAGGCATGGGCAATTTTTCAAAATTAGAATTGGTTTGGAAGATATGGGTGGGGGACTAACTCGAATCTGCCCAAATTGCAATAAAACCCAGATTTTTGAGGATTTTATCTAAAAATGTAATATTTGAAATCTGAGCATTGGGATTCGATCCCATCCACTCCTCAATGATTATTCATGTATAAATAAGCCTCATAGGGCTATGAGAAGAAGCCATTAGTTTCATGAAGTTTTTGTAAGTAAGAGGTTTGTTCTTGTGAGGAAGCTTTAAGGGGTTAATTGCCATGTAAAAACATGGTTTTTGATCAAAAAGGAGAATTGACTATTGTTGATTCACTTTGCATCTTATTCACTTGATTTGATTGTCTTTTAAGCAGGATTATTCAGCATGGGAAGGGCCCCTCATTCTGAGTAATACCCTGCTACCCTATTTTACTCTCATAGATTAGATTGCTTGTGTTTATTTTTGTATAACTTTCATTTCTAGTTTAGTTGTTATCTTGTTGATTTGCATTCAATTTTTGTAGAGTTGCAAGTTTAGTTTCAAGTTAGCATATAGATATTAGCACATACTTAGAAATTATTCTTCAGTTGGTGTAATAGTTTTTTGCTTCTATAATTTCATTTAACATTGTTTGCTCATTCCACCATTGGATATTGAAGTGTCTCATTACCATTCCATTCATTGATATTCATTTGTAAAATTATGCTTGGAAATCCAATAAAACAGTATACAAGAAATTGTTCTAATACCATTGCACCATTTTATTACACTCTTATTTTTTTGACTGTTTATGAAAAATTGTCAAATCCGCACTTCGAGTGAACATAAAAGAGTGCATTTCTCATTGTCCACTCTTGTCATTAAGAAGATATACATTCTTCTTTCATGCATTTTCTATAGAGCACTCTTATTTTTGTTGACACTTGTAACCATTTGAAGAATTGTTCTTGAGATCCAATTTTAGATTAATTTCACTTATTGGTCATTATTAGTTTTCTTTCATTGTGATTTGGCTTTCCCATAGTTTAGTTTCTATTGAGAATTTCAATTCCGTTTTCTTGTTTCTTTTATTGCATTTAAGTGTGGATCCGCTATAGGAAATAATCATTGAAGGATAGAAAACTTAGGTAAGCTACTCACGATTAATCACATGAACATCACCCTGAGTGCATGAAAGACTGTGATCTAAGCCTTTATAGCACTAAGTTATTCCGACGTCCCAGTGATGAATCCTTAGTGTTAATTCGTTGCAGTGTGGGTTTGAAGATTGTTTTGCCGACTTTAGATTAGGCTAGACTAGGCTTTAATCCTGCATTTCCTGTGCCTACACCTCGAAGCTTACGAGCCCCAGTTGATAATTAAATGTGGGAATTAATAGTGCATATATTTAGCCCCAACACTTTCTTCTATTGTTTCATCTACAACACATGCGCTGGCCTCAACTGGGCTTCTTGATAGGAATACCTCAATTCCCCCAATGATCATAATACTCCTCTAATTCTCCTCTATCAACACACCTTACTGATCCGAACTCACCGCTGAGTTCACCTCTTCTTCCTTTCCCACCTGGCAGTTTATGAGATCCACTGACCCCTTCACATGGCCCACCTGGAAATCTACAAGACACTTGAAAGATATTTTTCCCTTATGAATGAGGTTTTCAGCATGCCTCAGCCACCTCTTTAACCTTTGTCATTTCCCTCTGGCCAACAACTTCTGAACATGCCAATTTGTTGTTTTCTTCAAAGGCCACTCGTACCTTCATCACACCTTTGACTCATGCTGCATCTTAAATTCTAGCTCCTCCATATGTGCTCATATTTCACTAATCTCCTTATCCATCTCCACTCTGCTTCTCTTCGAATGGACTTCTCCTCAATCATGCTTGTGACCTTCAATGTCCATATTCACCCTCTACCTTCCCTCTTGGAAAGCCTGCTATTCACTCTGCAACTGAGATCATCTTCAGCTTCTCCTTCGCCTGAAATCTACAAAATAAAATTTTCTTTGATACCACTCTAATGCAAACCTCCTTCCCTCTAAATGGCTACTCGACCTCCCGATCTTGGATCATTTGAAATACTGAGTCAAAGCGACTCCTTGGGTCCCTACGGGCACCCAAAAAAACTTAACCCACACACACAGGTCTCTCCTTGAATGACCATGGCTGTGACCGTGAGTCTACCTCCTTCATGGTTTGGACTTCAGGAATATCCTGAATCCTTTCATCAATTCTTCTCGAAGCGCTCAACTCTGAGTCTCTGAACTTGTGCCACGCGTCTCCTCAGATTCGTCGGCCCCATAATGGTTCGGGCTTCGTGACCTCGTGAACTTTGATTTTCTTACCCAAAAACCTCCGATCTTCTGGATCTCGAACTCTTGGATCCGTTGCCACATCCCCTCCTACGATCAATGATCAGGATTGAATCACGATTCCCAACTTCGAGACTCTGTTGTCATCAAGTCTTTTAACTTGCTGAAATCCAAAGTACGACAACACTTCACGGTTATCCTCCTCCTCACTTTCCTAGATATAACATCTGGAATCGTTCACCTCCCTCTGAGGATGAATCTTTCCCACTAGATTTGATGAGAAATTCAAGGACTCCTTTCCTTGACAATTTTCGCCGCTCTCCTTCATGAGCTCTCCTTCTTCGATTTGTTCTTCTGAACAATATCTTCGACACTTAGTTGAATTCCTGGCCTATGCACAACTTGCAAAAAAATTTCATTCACACTCACTCTTTTGTGGATGACTTTGCTCTCCTTGCGACTATTATCCAATCGCTTCTATCTCCTGTGACTGAAATTGCACTATCCCTATTGAGTTTTTTGCAATGAATTTAAACCTCGGTCCTGACGCACACTTGTGCTCTACGTGCACTTTAAACTGTCTCTCCCGAGCTGAGAAATGACTCGTCCTTCCAAGGGACTCACCTGCTTCCTTAGAAGAATTATGGTGCCCTCCTGACACACTATGTGCTCACCCTCCTAAGCTTGTAAAGTGGAATTAGTCTACCACTAGCACACTCCTTACACTTGAATGGTCTTTATATGGTTTCATACTTTCAAAACTCCATGTAAGTGTTGGCCTGGTGCACTCCTTGCACAAGTCTTTCTCAATCCTGAACTCTTCTTCAGGTTCTCTGATGCATCTCCTGTATCCACTTGATACACTCTTGCAAAGCTATTAGACAGAGTGTTCAACAACTCTATGAGTGTCTCTGCTCCAACACTCCTCTCCTAGAACTTGAAACAGAGTTCTCCTGTGTGCACTCACACTTGCTCAATTCCCACCTGACAGAGCTCTACAAAATCTTCAACAATTCTATTTTCTCCTCTGTGCTTCCTCTGCACAGTCTTCCCTCCAGAGTATTCAGTAACCCTAAGGCTCCTTGAGTTTGTGAATTCTTCTGGTGTGCTCTTCTGGAACGTTCTTCTTTGACTCAGAAGAGTTCATATGCACACTCTTTCCACTGGCTACAAAGGTTCCGATACTCTATTGTGCACTCCTTGCATAGCCTAAAAGACCCATAAACAATTCCAGTAAACTCATAGATAGAGAATTCTATCTTCTCCCTGCAGATGGAAACCACTCATACACATCTACAAATACATTCATATAATAAAAAATGACATTCATTCATAAACATATAAACACACATAATCATATGCACAAAAAATTTATTTTTTATTATTATCTCTAAATGTTTATACAAATGTTTACAAAGGTTGGACTGCAATAGATTCTCAACGCTCTCTCCTCTCCTCTCTTTGAGCTCTCTACTTGCTCATATCTTCTAATATGTTCTAATCAATTTAGATCCAAAGATATTTTTACAAAATAGGGGCTCCTCAAGCTCTCCCTCCATCTACCTACTCTCATTAATTACATTGAATTACATTCAATGCCTATCTAGTCCGAATCAGATCTAGATCTCATCAGCTTGGCAGCCATTAAAGGCGTCATTATCTCTTGCCTACACAAAGGAATCGATTTGGCTCTTCCAGCCTTACAATGTTTAATTGCATTTAATATAAATTGAAATTTAAAATGAGGGAAAAATGAGAGGGTTGGCGCCTCTCCCCTCCTTGAATGTGCATTGATGTGCTAGAATGCTGGCGTATTGTTGAGGTGGAGAGATGTTCCTACATCAGGGAGCCTTTGTGTATATGTTTTGTTTTATAGGCCGGTGAGCCAATTTTCTGATGATTAGGACGGAGAGCCTAGATGTTAAAGGCCAATGAGCCTATTTTTGTATATGTCTCATCATTAATATAAAATACATCGCTCCGCACAGACCGACCACGATAAAAGAGTATGGGGGACTAAACTCCACTAGTTAGGGAAAGGGGGGGATACAAGTTAAGGAAAAGGGGCTAAGTTAGGGAGCTTAAGCCAAAAAGGAATATTATATTAATATTTCTTAATTATAAAGTATGGATAATTATTTTATCCTAAGTTCTAAGGTTGAGGACAAGTGGACCAAATTAGCTCCCAACATGACAAGTGTCAAGTTGAAAACATGCATACATATTGTTTGGACTTAGTTCATTCCTTCCATCATTCAGTCAGTTAGTCAATCATTCCATCATCATTCACACAATCATTGAGTTATCCTCCATACCTTCCTGTCATTGTACCTGAACCTGTATCTATAACCATAATTGTTTGGGTACCTGGTTAGCTTGTGAGTTGGATTGAAGAAGCGGGTTGCTATGCCCATGAGATATTGAAGAGGTGGGTTGTGAAGCCCATGAGCAATCTCTCTGGGTGAGAGAATTGCTGGGAATTGATTTTCAAAGGTGCTAAACTACAACTACAGGGCTCTGAGACTTCTTTTCCAGTCTGTCGTTGAAGCCTAGAAAGGAAGTGAGGCATTCGAAGGATTGTTGAGTAGAAAAGGGGCACACTTCCTAGGGTGGGACAGGCATGTGAAGAATGAGGGACTGCAGGCTGTTAGTTTGAGTTGGCACCTGTGACAGAGTCTTTCCTGTTGTCGAAGATAGTCAGCCTGGTTAGGAATCCCTTTACCTGGGTGGAGTTTAGTCCCAGCTCATGGGTGAACCACTGCTGAGAGCGATGAGCAGTGTGGTCTAAGGCTGGGAGGTTCGTGGAAGGTCTGCACACAGTTGGTGATATTATTACCAAGATAAGTGTCAATTGTGTGATAAATTATATGTTGCATTATTATTTACGTGTGTATTTTTATGGTTTTATCTTATGTGTGGTTTATAACTGTGTTTATATTTATGGGTATTGCATGTATATGATGCATGTATATGTTTACTGTTATTTAGTATGAATCCGTGCATTTACCGAATGTATTTTTATGTTTACATTATATATATAAAGTTCCGCAAGAGTTATGTGTGTATATGTTTTAATTTCTTGTAGTTCGAAAAATTTATGTGGCATAACTCAATTGGATGTTGGGTATGTTACAGTATGATTGAGCAGAGAATAAAAGCGTTTTCTGGAGTAGCATGGCCCGACCTAGGTGGTCGAGGATGTTACATTATTCCTACATGATCTCTTGAAAAATTCTAAGGTATTTTCTCCTTCCCATTTCCCATCTTCATTAGATACATTTAAATCTCCTTTCGAAAATTCTATTGAAAAAGGATAGTGTACTAATAAATGGTCAACATATTCTTCATTATTTTTTCATAGTATGCACTTGCTTGGACCCTCCCAAGGTCTTTTTCTATAATGATCCCACTTGAGGACATTGTTGGAGATATCTAACTAGAAAAATATCCTAGTTTTAAGAATGCACCTTAGCTTCCAAATATTCCTCCACCACCATGCCTTTTCTCCCATATATTCTTCTTTTCTCCTTTCCCCATGACCTAACTTAGCAGTGAAGTTCCTTGAATCTTTTTTTGTTGACCATGAAATCTCTTGTTCTTCTTCTTTCAATTTTATACCACTTAGTTCGAGTTTAAGAGTGCATCGGTTCCGTTCTTCTACTAGCTCTCCTTAGATACCAACCTATATATTAGATTTCTAGGAATGACTCCAAAAATGAATTTACTTCTAGCTTAGATTATCAGCTAGATTGAATATCTCCTTGTTGTATAGTATAATGATTAGCGTACTTGATACACTAGATTTTTATGAGCACACCAACAAGGGATCCTCACCTATTTTTACTTTCTTTCCTTTTCTATTTTTCTACCTAGCCATATTCCTATTATAGGGAATTATATTATCATTTCTTTCCAAACTATTGAAGCTCATTGGTGACATTTTACTTCCTTTCTATTCCATTCCTCTATGGATCCTAGATTGATGTATTTTATCATCAATGTTTTACCCCATAGTCCTTTGGTGTGCAACAATATACAAAATATTTTTTCTACTAAATCCAATTCAAATAGATGTATGTTCATAAGTTCCCATCCAACATCTTCTTTTGGTATAGTCAACTTCTTCCATTTGACCAATGGAATACCCTCCTCTCTTTTTCTTGTCTTGAGGTAGGTAAAGAACTTTTTTCTTGATATTCTCCAAGATGCCTGTGGGAATATGGGATTTTGAAAGATGTTACATTGATATCCCTTCCAATATTGATTTTGCAAGTGTTAGACTCCCCCCTCTAGGAAACCATCTGTGACACTAGTCTATAACTCCCCTCTCTATTTTTCATACAACCATAGCCAATATTTAAACATGCAATCATTAGATTTTAACTGAAATCCAATATATTTTACTCTATTATCAAAGGGAACACAATTAAAAGGAAGGATAAGATTACATTGCATTTCCCCTTCACCTTCTAAACCATTGAATAATATAAAAGACTTGATAATGTTTACCTGCATGCTCATTGCTTTCTTATACATGTATAGAATCTCCTTCAACTTTTCATCTTCTTGTCATGTTCCAACTCCAAAAAGAATAACATGATAAAAAATATTAGGTGAGACAATGCTATTGAATTAACAATTCTTATTCTTTTGATGGAACCTTTTATTTTTTATTTTTTTACTAACCTTCTCAATCCTTTTGCAACCAAAAGGAATAGGAAGGGGGGCATTGGAAAACCTTATCTGAAGACTCTTGCAACATAAACAAAAATTATAGGTTGGTCCATTAGTCAAAACAACAAATGAGGTTTAATATAGGAACCCTATGATCTAGTTCACAATTAAATGCTCATTCCTATAGAGATTAAGATTATCCTTAAGTAAGTCCCCAAGGTGTAGGACAATCGGTGACAAAGTGTGTTGTTAAGGAACTCCGTGATGTTAAGTCACCGGTTTGAAACCCGCGGGGACAAAAAATCCAACCATGTTAAGGCTTGGTGTGGCTCAGGCTGGGTGCGATCCCCGAGTGATTTTGACGGGTTATATGCCCCCGAGTCATGATTTATCAAGCCATAGGCTAGTCCCATAGGTCACATAAAAACTAGCAAACACAAAAAAAAGATTATCCTTAACTACATCTAACTAACCTTATCATAAGATTTAGCCAAATCAAGTTTAATGATAATAATTAGTAGATTCTTTATCTTGATTGAGTGAAATCCCTTTTGGGTTGTTCCCACAACATTGTGAATTTATCTATTATGTAAGAATCTGAAATTGTTCTCCCATAATTACTTTTGAGAGTATTTATTTGAGCATGTTTGCTATAATTTTTGTCATTATTTTACAAACACAATTACATAGTGAGATAGGTCTATAATCATTCAATGATTCATGATCATTTCATTTAGAAATTAATTCTATGAATGTGGCATTCAAAGACTCCAAAAATTTCTCAGGCCTTTTAGATTATTTAATTACCTTCAATAAGTCTTCCTCTAACAAGTCATAAAAGTCGAGGTAGAATTTTATTGTCCGACCTTTTGAACATAGGTTTTTTGATTTGTTAAAATATTGAAGAACTAATTTCAATTCTTATTTTGTTTCTTCAACATTCAATATCTCATTTTGTGATTCATTAATTAGTCTGGGAGAATATGAGGCCACCTTTAGAATCTCTATTATGTTTCATCCTAGAGGATGGAAGGAATAATCATGAACGTTATATACAATGATTCACCATTTGAGTAGAAGTTTCTACATACAGTCTAACGAACATAATTCATTTCCACTAAGGAGAATCTCATATATAATGCATGAACCTTCATTTAGGTTGGCCCAACACTTACTTTTGTTGATCTGAAAATCCTTAGACACCACTTATTCCTTTACAATATATACATGCAACATCTAACTTGATTCAAAATAATTTCTTGATCATATTTAGGTCATTATCAGAAAAATGATGATGTGCTTCTTATCCAAAACCTCATAAACTGATGATTAATTTGTAGATTATTGAGATGACACATAATAAAATAAAAGAAATATATATATATATATATATATATATATATATATATATATATTGATGGCATACATCACTTTATCTAAAGAGTCCCTTTAGATAGCATGATTGTTCTCCATCATCTAAAAATACCAAATTACATTACAACATGGGCTTGTAAAAATTCATTTTAATGGACTCTCTTTAATTCCACTACTCAAAACAAGAAAATGAATTCACCATTAGAATCCTTGCGAAATTTTAAGAAATTTGACTATAAAGTCGACCAAATTTTGAACTGCCTCAATTACACCCTCTTTACATGCCAAACATTGCACTATGGTGTTCATTAATGGAAATCTCGATTAAGAATTTTACAAATGACCTTTGATCATAAAATAGACCTCAAATTCATACTCGTGAAAAATCGTGAAAAATGAGTATAAAGGTTCCTAGGTGCTATTAATATACCTCATGGCATGCTTTTCTATGCAACACCAAAGCTAGGGTTTCCCTGCACACACTTCAAGATAGGTCGTACAAAATCAAGAACCATTCCCTTCATTGGGATCTATGCACAATGAAATATATATACCTTAGGATGTGTGTAAACATGGAAATCCGCACCCTTTATATAGGTTGCGAGCCTCTTAACTCCTGTCCAAAACCATTGGGTGACATTAACTATTTGTTAGCAGGAGGTTATAACAAGTCCCACACCTTTGGAATATTGGTTAAGTTGTTGGTAGTAATTGGGGGAGGACGTGGGTTCCATTCCCCGTGATTCCCTCAGTTGTCGGCGTTTTTTTATAACATGTGGATATATATATATATATATATATATATATATATATATATATATATATATATATATATATATAATATTGTTATATGGTTTTATAACCAAATTTTTAAACACCCGATCACGCAGAATGTCATGGTTATATGGTCTAGCACATGAACTAGGGGCTGGGGGATTATCCCTTGGCCCCTTTCCCTGCTAACTGAACCTCTGACAAAGCTTAAATATATATTCCCATACATATGGTTAGGTCTCATGTGCATGGTGTATTGGCAACTAAGGTTTGTGTAGAGTCTTGGGAGGTTGCGGGTTTGACCCCCGTAGACTCCCAAAATTTTAATAAACACTAGCCATAATTGTCCAATGGGAGGCTACCATGTGGTGACCTATCATTGGCTTATCCTTTCCACATGTCAAAAATTGATTAGTCGACCTGTATTGTACAGATGCCAACACATTTTCCTAGTCAATGTATGGTCCTTGCCACGTGGCTCATTCAAGTGTTTCCATGTCATCATCGTACGTATTATATGGTTGTGCCATGTGTCGCCCTTGTAGTGGTGACACATGTCATCCTTTTGATCCCTTTGACATTGAATTTTTACTTGGTTGACTTAAAATTTGACCATCTATAACATTTTCATATGAACTCTGTTTGAGGCGGTTTTTGCATCATTGGAAAGATATTGCTGAGTTGTATGTATTTATGGTGTTTTTAAGAGAATTTGGAATATTTGAATGTTGAGATTTTATGGATCCTCTGGGACCTCTGTGAGCATTCTAGATCCTGTTGGACCTTTGTGAGCGTTCCTTAGATCCTCTTGGATCAAACCTCCCCACTGAAGAACTTTTGGACCTCCAAAAGTATAGATATTCAACAAATTAATGATGATAACTCTAACTCACTCTTCCACCTTACTGATATTATCTTTATCTAGTAACTTAGTGATGAAGCTTATTGACTCTTCCATATTGTTGAATATTATGGAATTTAGTCTTCATCTTGAATCTTAGACCTAGAGGTATTAGGTCAGTGTACTTCTGTCTGCTACTTTGGAACATGGCTCTGACTATGGCACTGTCACTAATAGATTTTCTTCTGGCTCACAGATTCAAGAACATCAAAATTCATGTTCATAGAATCTCTAAAATACCTGTATCTTGTATTTCAACATCCACTTCCATCT
The DNA here is from genome assembly GCA_009831015.1 of Picea engelmannii. Classification (NCBI taxonomy): domain Eukaryota; kingdom Viridiplantae; phylum Streptophyta; class Pinopsida; order Pinales; family Pinaceae; genus Picea; species Picea engelmannii. The sequence continues at coordinate 23,187 of ML833627.1, forward strand.
CCTTCTACTGAAGATAATCTATCTCAACCAATCTGGTTGAATGCTAAACTATGCATTTCCCTTTTGGACTTGTTGTTCTTATACTAATGATGTATCGATAGGAGTATCTGAATGAATTTTCTATCCATTACTCTCCTACCTTGGAAACACTTATGTCTGTACTAATATCATATGTATATGACTTGCTTTTTCTCAAGGTATACATCCACATGAACATGACATAGTATTTTGAAGATGCTTATAGAATGCATCTTTATATGCCTCTTAAAAAGATGATTATTTCTCCTTTACTAGCTCTAGAAAGTTTTGCATTACTTTGATGCCCTTTCTTCTTCCAATCTACATGTTCCAACCGCCTGCATCCTTCTGTTCCCTCACCTTTGGTTCTTCAGAATCAAGAATGTTTAACTTCGAAAATTTGATCCATATGTAGTCCTATAGCTAATAACAAGATAATAAAATTGTCTATACTGTCGTAGAAAGTCTTGGAAATATTTATAATGAGATTCCTCTCACTCTAAAACAAAGTGGCTATATAGAAATCCTTTTTTCAAGATTCCTCTAACTTAGAATGAAGCGATTGTATAGAAATATTTATAATGTGATTCTTGTCACTTCTAACAATATGTAAGGTTCCTATCTAAAAATATCTCTTAACGTGATTCCTCTCACTCTTTACAACATATAAGGTGGCAATATAGAAACTCTCTTACAAAATTTCTCTCACTCTTATCAACATTTAGGTGGCAATATAGAAATGGTTAAAAGGTAACCCCTTGAGGAAGCTACATTAAAGTATAAATAAGAGGCAAGGCTCTCTCATTTTAATCACACTTGAGAATATTGAATTTCTATAGGTGACTGAGTTAACCAAAGAATATCTAAGTCGAATTTCAGAGGGAAGGTGAAGTAAAGAAGGCCAAAATTCAAGGGAGGATACATTATTTTGATGATGCTTTATAAGGTATGTTATTTACAGGTCATCTCACCATTTTCACAATAAATGTTTTTCTATAATGATTCAGACCGTGAAATTGGGAGGCCATTGAAGAAACATATCCAAGTAGCTTTGATACAAATTTCAGCTTGTGGGTCATTGTATTTTTGGAGTTACACACCGTAGAAAATAGGGTTTGTGGCTAGTCCTGAAACTAGTCTAAAACAAGTGTTTCGGGTAAAAACGTCATAACTTCTTCATAATAGATCCAAATTCAGTAAAACCAAATGTATTGGTTATAGTACAGTCTTTAGTATTTTGTGTACAATTTTCAGATCCATACAACAAATACATTTTTCAGATCCATACAACAAATACAACAAATACAAATACGAAGTTAAAAATTATATTTGGATGATGAAATTGATGAGGGATTTTGGTTGAGGTACATGTTGGGTACATGGTTGAGACAAGTAGTTGATGAGTTGGCACATACATGAGGTGTATAGTTGATGATGTTGGTACATATTGATGAGTCATAGTTTATGTGTATTTGATGCAAGATTGGTACATATTTGGTGCATGGTTGATGCAATCATTTATGGTATAGGTTGGTGCATGGTTGATGCACTTGTTTACAGTACAGGCTGATTACAGGTTGTTTGGTACAGGTTGATGCATGGTTGAGGCACTTGTTTATGGTACATGTTGATTATAGGTTGATTGGTATAGTTTTTTACAGTGGTATATCTCACAGTGATAGTGTGACAGTGGTTCCATAATTCTACTTGTACGTCAGGGTGGTTGGACGGGGCAAGGATAGGTTGTTGTATCCACCTTCCGATTGTAGATGAAGAGCATAGGGGGTTGTGGCATACTTCTGGTTGTAGCTAGAGAATTGGGGAGTTGGAGCTTTCCTCAGGTTTTAGCCTGAGAAACTAGGGGGTTGGAGCCTCCTTCCAGTTGCAGTTGGAAAAGAAAGGAAGTTGGTTCTTCCAATGAATGTAATTCTTCAAGACATATAAGAAAAAAAATTATGTGGTTTTATCTTGCTTTGGGTTTCCACGTAAAAACACCGATGTACTATGTATGTGTATGATTGCTCATTTGTTCATTGTTTATTTACTCTGCAATTATTGGATGATAATGATACATTGATATAACACTTGAATTTTGTGGTGAAAAATGATTAAATTGCTCTATTACTGATTCACCCCCCCTCTCAGTAATCCAACAATTGGTATCAGAGTGGGTTCCTTCAAAAATCAGTTTAACCACTAAAAGGTAGATCTTGGATAGCAACAACATATATAAAAATGGAATACCACAGTTTGATGGACAAAAGTATGCATTTTGGAGTAGAAGGATGAGAAATATATACAAGAACATGGATTTGAATATTGGAAATTAGTTGTAGATGGATACAAAGAACCAACAGTTCACTGAAAAATGAAAGAGCAATAAAACTTGGTCAAAATAATTCCAAATCCACAAATGCACTTCTGAATGGTCTTTGTGAATCAATATTCGCCAAAGTTATACATTGTAAATCCTCTAAAGAGATTTGGGACAAACTTCAAAATATTTATGAAGGATATTCAAAAGTCAAAGAAATAAAGCTTCAAACTTACAGAGGTCAGTTCAAACAACTAAAGATGAAGGAAGATGAGAATATTTCATCTTATTTCTTACGAGTCAATGAAACAATAAATGTAATCATAGGATTGGGAGAAGAAATCAAAGAATATGTAATTGTTCAAAATGTACTAAGATCTCTTCCTATGAGATTTGACCCTAATATATCAGCACTAGAAGAAAGAGAAAATCTAGACTCAATAAGAATGGACAGACTACATGGAATCTTCACAGCATATGAAATGAGAATTGGATAGGAAAATCCAAATATAAAAGAAGTATCTTTCAAAGCATCCAAAAGGTCAAAGAAAAAGGGATAGAAAAAGGAAAAAGAACATAGCAGCAACAATGACATCTCAGAAGATGATGAAGTGGCCGACTTCGTCAAAAGATTGAACAAGGGAACCAACAACATATATAGAGGTAAGTTTCCTTTGATTTGTTTTAATTGTGATGGTATTGGTCATTTTTCTAACAAATGTCCTCATAAGAAAAATAAGAAGGATGATGAATATTACTCAAATAGAAAAAAAAACATATAAAGGAAAATGAACCACAAATAAAGTTTTCAAGAAAAGTTTATGCACCAAAGAAGACATCTCATCATCAGATGAAGATGAAGTCAATGGCAGTGAGACATAAAGAGTTCTATTCATGGTAGTAGAAGACTCTTACAAAGAAGACACTAAATAATAATATGAAGAGGCCGAAGAAGAATATGAAGAGGTAGAAGTTGACTACCGAGAAGAATTGTTGTGTTCCATAGAAGTTATATGAAGAGAAAAGAGGAAAAACAAGAAGCTACAAGCGGAACTAGACAAGAAAGAATGCACTCAAGAACTAGAACAAATGATCACAAATTTGAAGGTTCAAATAAAAGAAGATAAAATAATTGAAGAAGCACTCAAAGAAAATCTAGAATAAAGAGACAGGATCATTGAAAAATTGGAAGCAGAGATTGTCACATTAAGAAAGGATCTTCAAAGAAAAATATGCAGAACAACTAAAAAGTTTTGGATGACATTATCAACAGTCAAAAACCTCATCATGACAAGTCCGAACATGGATACAATCAGACAAAAAATGGATCAATCTCCAAAACAACAGAAAAATAAATATATCCAAAAAGCTATGCAGAAACAATCAAAGGGGATAGGAATATCTACAAGGAATATTATATGGACACTCCTCCACCGAGAAGATTCAGATTTCAGAATCAACAACTAATAGATAGGCCTCAAGAAGAAGAAGAATTCAGAAGAGAAACTCCTTTCAGAAGATCTTCAACTCCTAGGTATCAAACTATCTTTTTTGGTTTATTTTATGCATGCAATAATTTTGGACATAAAGCTATGAATTGTAGAGCTAACAACAGGATCATAAACAATCTTGAAAGTCATACACAAAAGGGTTATCCAAGAAGGCCTAGTGAAACACAAAGAAGAAGTTACAACAAGTTTAAATCATTGATCAATGAAGTGGAATGCTACAAGTGTAGAAACTTTGGACACATGGACAAATATTGCAGAATGATAGTTTATCTGAGAGAACCAAAACAGAACAACAACAGTCACACATAGGAACCTCAGAAGAGAACATGGATAAGAAAGCAGAATCAATATAGCAATGAAGAATGCACACTCTCTCTACAAGCTAAGAATAAGAAACATAGTTGGTATGTTGACAACTGTTGTTCAAAACACATGACAGGTGATAAAGACATGTTTATTACATTAAGAAAGGAAATAGATGGATCAGTCTCCTTCAGAAATGATGATTCGACTAAAATCATTGGAAAAGGCACAGTCAGAATTGGAAACAAGAATACCAAGGCATAAAATTTTATATTAGTAGAAAATATGAAACATAATCTTCTAAGTGTGAGTCGAATGTGTGACCAAAGTCATAAATTTACTTTCGATTCACAAAAGTGCGAGATAAGAAAAAAAAGGTTCAGGAAAATTGATTGCAACAACTGCAAGAACTTCAAGAAACATATATGTACTAAGTGAAATTGGAAATGAAAAGTGTTGTCTAGGAAATGAAGATGAAATTTGGCTATGTCATAAAAGAATGGGTCACATACACTTTGATAACCTCGTCAAAGTCATAAAAAAGGAAGCAGTTAGAGAAACGCCCCAGATTATGAAACCAACCAACACTTTATGCAAGCGATGTCAACAAGGAAAGCAAACAAATACCAGGTTTAAATCAAAAGAATATTCAACAACAAGACCATTGGAAATTGTGCATATTGATCTAGTTGGACCAACTACAACGAAGGGTTTAAAAGGTGAGAAATAATTTATTTTATTAGTTGATTATTATTACAAGAATGACTGTAGTTTTCTATCTCAGGAATAAGTCATAAGCTTTTGAAAAATTCAAGGTCTACAAGGAATTGGTTGAAAATGAAATGGATTCAAAAATCAAATGTTTGAAATCTGATAATGGAGGAGAGTTCACTTCAAAGGAATTTATGGGATACTGAAGAAAGCATGTAATAAAAATACAATTCTCCATTGCTAGGACACCTCAACATAATGGATTTGTTGAAATAAAGAACATGACATTACAGGAAATGGCTCGAACAATGTTAATGGATTCCAAATTGATAGATATATTTTGGACACATGAAATGCATACAACGGTTCACATTCAAAACAAAGTAATGCTCAAAAACACCACTGACAAAAATATCTATGAGCTATGGAAATAAAGACAAACAAATGTGAATCACTTCAGAGTATTTGGAATCAAATGCTACATCAAAAAAGAAGATGGTAGAATGGGAAAGTTTGACTCCTGTGTGGACAAAGGAGTACTTGTTGGTTACTCAAGTATAAGGAACACATATAAGTGTTACAATATGAGTTTGAAAAAAATTGTGGAAAACATCAATGTAACAATTGATGAAACAGGTGGACGAGAATTAAAGGAAGAAGAAAATGAATCAATGGAACAACTTTACGAAGAAGAAGAATAAGATGAAGAAGAAGTAGAAAGGGAAGATGAAGAGGATCAGACATAAGTAGAAGAGCAAGTTCAGAAAGTCCTCCAAAGACACCTAGAAAATGAGTACATAAGAATCACCCTTCAAAGATTCATATTATTGGAAACAAAGATGCAGGAGTTGAGACTAGAAGAAGAATCTGTTCACCAGAACAAACATACCTAGCACTCTCATCTGCGATTGAACCAAACAGTTTTGAAGAGGCCAACAAGGATGAATTTTGGAATAAATCCATGGATGAAGAATTGGATCAAATAGATAAGAATGACACTTGGGAATTGGTTCCAAGACCAAAGAATAAGAATGTGATTGGCACAAAGTGGGTATTCAAAAATAAATTGAATGAAGATGATTAGGTTACAAGGAACAAAGCTAGATTGGTATGTAAAGGATACACACATGTTGAAGGAATTGGCTTTGAAGAGACATTTTCTCCAGTTGCTAGAATGGAAGCAATTTGATTTATATTAGCTTATGCATGCTCCAAGAATATTAAAGTGTATTAGATGGACATGAAATCAACTTTTCTGAACGGGGAACTTGAAGAAGAAGTATACATTGAAAAATCAGAAGGATTTCAGTTGTCAGAGAATGCAGATTATGTGTGTAAATTGAATAAGGCCTTTATGGTCTAAAATAGGCTCCTAGAGAATGGTACTCTAGACTGGATAAATATATACAACAGGTAGGGTTCAGAAAAGGAAGTGCAAAAAACAACCTCTACATCAAGGTAACTCAAGATAGTATTTTATTAATTGAAGTTTATGTTGATGATATTATTTTTGGAAGTAATGATGATAGGTTAAGCCATAATGTTTCAAAGGATATGCATAATGAATTTGAAATTTCATTACTTGGAGAACTATCCTTCTTTCTGGGTCTTCAAATACATCAAACCAACTAAGGAATTTTTATTTCTCAAACTAAGTATATCAAAGAAATGCTAAAGAAGTTTAGAATGGAATATTGCAAACGAATTACCACTCTTATGCAAAACAGTTGCAAGTTGAGCAAAGATGATGATTCAAAGTCTACAGACCAGAGGCAACAAATGCTAATGATTGGTAGCTTACTATATGTGACAACATCCAGACCAGATGTAATGCAGGCAGTTGGATAGGTGGAACGATTTCAAGAAGCACCAAAGGAATCACATGTATTAGCAATGAAGAGGATTTTCAGATATCTCAAAGGAACAAAAGATTTTGGATTATGGTATCCAAAAGGAAAGGATATATCACTTATTACCTACATAGATGTAGATTGGGAAGGTTGCATTGATGACTGATGAAGCACCAGTGAAGCAATGTTCTACTTGGGTGAGTGTTTAGTATCATGGTTAAGAAAGAAACAATCATCAGTATCCTTATCTACAGACGAGGCAGAGTATATTGCATCAACAACATGTTGTACACAGGTTCTATGGATGAAAGAAACTCTAAGAGATATACAAATTGAGTATGACGATCCCATTCCAATCTATTGTGATAATACAAGTTCCATCAGTATCTCAAAGAACCCGGTGATGCACTCTAAGACGAAGCACATTCCAATAAAGTATCACTTTCTATGGGAACATGTTGCAGAGAAGAACATCAGAGTTGAATATGTGGGCACAAAAGAACAAGTGGCAAACATCTTTATAAAATTGCTTCCAAGAGAAGCCTTTGAGTATCTTCGCCAAAGACTCAGAGTAATTTCTACTCCAAAATGAATGTTTTTGAATGCTTATCTTATATGTCTTAGATCTACACAAGGAAGCACCATAAAGAGGACACTTCGGGTTGGGAGATCAGTTTCAGGAAGAGTTCAGTCAGGGGAAGTATCCCCATAGATAGTTCAGTTATGGGGAGAAACCATAGATGGAAAGATACCTTTTCCATTGATGACAAAGGGGGAGAGATTTATCAGATGTAGGCTTAGAGAAAGAGCACAGAGGCATGGTTCCAGGGGGAGCAATGGTCACAGGGGGAGCATGAGTGATATGACTTTAGTATTTGATCATAGTGTTTCCATCAATGCCAAAGGGGGATATTGTTGATTATTTGGGTTGGTTTTCATTGATGTCAACCCTTGAAGAAAGTTCGGTAGCACAAAGGTTTGGGTAATGGACCCAAGTTTGTTTGATGGATAATAGTATGAGTTTTGATATTTTTCAAGTAAGAATATTCTAGATAGATAGTACATGTCATGCCATTTCCAGTGGTATGTGGAACCTCACATAAATCCTCACGGTTAGAGATTTATGGCCATGTGAAGTTGGAGAACCATCATGAGTCATCTAGAAGCCCCAAAAAGTCAAAGTAGTCAAAGTGGTTTAAGAGATTTTAGAAGGTAATTAATAAAGTGAAGTGATGAGTGTACTATAAGTCAAAGTGAATACAAAATAAATTATTTAAATAATAAAGTTAATGGAGAAATTACTAAGTGGACAAGTGGTTAGAAGTGGGTTAACCCTAAAATAAAGAAAGTGGGTTAAGATGGTTAAAAGGTAACCCCTTGAGGAAGCTACATGAAAGTATAAATAAGAGGCAAGACTCTCTCAGTTTAATCACACTTGAGAATATTGAATATCTACAGGTGAATGAGGTAACGAAAGGATATATAAGCCTAATTTCAGAGGAAAGGTGAAGTAAAGAAGACCGAAATTCAAGGGAGGATAAATTCTTTTGATGATTCTTTCTAAGGTATGCTATTTACATGTCATCTCACCATTTTCACAATAAATTTTTTGATAGAATTATTAAGACCCTGAAATTGGGAGGCCATTGAGGAAACATATCCAAGTAGTTGTGATACAAATTTCAGCTTATGGGTCGTTGTATTTTTGGAGTTACACGTCGTGGAAAATAGTGTTTGTGGCTAGTCTTGAAACTAGTCTAAAACACGTGTTTCAGGTAAAGACATCATAAATTATTCATAACAGATCCAAATTCAGTAAGACCAAATGTATTGGTTATAGTATAGTATTTAGTATTTTTTGTACAATTTTCAGATCCATACAACAAATATTCTGTGTGGGGCATGCTCTACAAGTTCGCTCTTTGAACAAGCCAAAATTCAACAAGGTATGCCATTTTTTCTATAAATCCTTTTTCGAGAAGTTCAAAGTAGTGAAATATGGAGGAATTGCATAAAATACACTGAAAAACATTGTGTACCATTTTCAAATATTTAATCATTATAACTACATAATTATGATTATTGCAAGTTAGGGTTTTTGACTAATACAAAATTAGTCATGTGAGACTAAAGTAAAGTTTGATGAAAATGCTAGTCTCTTGTTGTTAAATTTAATGAAGGTTTGTATGTATGTGATCATATACACCAGGTGTATTACAGAGTTACAAATCAGATTTGGATGATGAAATTGATGAGGGCTTTTGGTTGAGGTACATGTTGGGTACATGGTTAAGACAAGTAGTTGATGAGTTGGCACATACATGAGGTGTATAGTTGATGATGTTGGTACATATTGATGAATCATAGTTTATGTGTATTTAATGCATGATTAGTACATATTTTGTGCATGGTTGATGCACTCGTTGATGGTACAGTTTGGTGCATGGTTGATGCACTTGTTTATGGTACAAGATGATTACAGGTTGTTTGGTACAGGTTGATGCATGGTTGAGGCACTTGTTTATGGTACAGGTTGATTACAGTTTGATTATAGTTTGATTAGTACATGTTGTTATAGTGGTATATCTCACAATGATAGTGTGATAGTGGTTCCATCATTCTACTTCTACGTCAGGGCGGTTGGACGGGGCAAGGACATGTGGCTGTAGCCACCTTTTGATTGTAGCTGGAGAACATAGGGGGTTGTGGCCTCCTTCTGGTCATAGCCAGAGAATTGGGGAGTTGGAGCTTCCCTCAGGTTGTAGCCTAAGAAACTAAGGGGTTGGAGCCTCCTTCCAGGTGTAGTTGGAAAACAAAGGAAGTTGGTGCTTCCAATGAATGTAATTTTCCAAGACCAACCATTAGGAAGTATTCTTTCTCAAACCTTTCATTAAGATCATTAACTTCATTTGGAGATACTGCTTGTCTTATTGCAAGTGCCTTTACATCTTTCATGTTCTGATTTGGACATAAGTGTGGGTAAAGTGTCCAACACTTCTTGATATGATGTCTACTCTTACCACAATAAGAGTAGAATTTCGTGTTCCCATATTGAAACCACGATCCCTTCTTATCATTCCCGCTTTTCTTTTTCTTTGAGAAATGATATTTATATTTAGCCTTCTTCTTGGAGGGATTTACTTGCACAAACTGCCTTCTTTGACACTTCTCCACATCATGGTTTCTAGTTACACAGGAAGAATATGGATCCATAGACCATATACTAGTGGGAAAAGTATTCCTTTCCCTCTTAACATGCACATCTTTCTCTGGAGGTGTCTTACACATGTTACCTTTCTCTAAAATGGAAGGTAAGACTAGCTTCTTATGAAGGACTTATTCATTTGAATTTTTCCTTGCTTCATCTATCCTCGAGGATTCTCCATCTTGATGGGAAAAAAAATAATATGAGGAGTCATATTTCTTGATCATTCCTTTTCAAAGAGGTAGTCCCTTTTGCATCATAGATTTTACGTTTTCAGCCTGACAATCTTCATGGATTGGTACTGATGGTGCCAATTCTTGGTTCTTGGTCTACAAATTTATTTCCAACTCATGAAAAATACCTTGTGGAATTCCTCATGGCATATCATTCGATATTGCAGCCTATGCTTCTCTTCCTCAAGATCTTGCAACTGCATTCTTAACTCATAATTCTCCTTCTGGATTTGTCAATTAGTATTCTTTTGCAGCCTCAACTTCATGAGAAATTTACTCATTTTTTCCTCTTGATAAGATCCTTTGAAACCTTCACCAACTGAACTCTTGGATCTCATGTCACATCAACATCTTGCAAATACACGCCAAAACTAGCTCTGATACCAACTTGATTTGAAAATACTTAGACACCACTTATTCCATTACAATATATACATGCAACATCTAACTTGATTCAAAATAATTTCTGATCATATTGAGGTGATTTGTAGAAAAATGATGATGTGCTTCTTATCCAAAACCTCATAAACTGATGATTAATTTGAAGATTATTGATATGACACATGAGAAAATAAAATAACTCTCTCTCTCTCTCTCTCTCTCTCTCTCTCTCTCTCTCTCTCTATATATATATATATATATATATATATATATATATATCACTTCATTTGAAAATTCCCTTTAGATAACATGATTGTTCTCCATCATCTCAAAATACCAAATTACATTACAACATGGGCTTGAAAAAATCCATTTTAATGGACTCTCTTTAATTCCACTACTCAAAACAAGAAAATGAATTCACCATTAGAATCCTTGCAAAATTATGAGAAATTTGACTATAAAGTCGACCAAATTCCGAACTGGCTCAATTACACCCTCTTTACATGACAAATAGTGCACTGTGACACTCATTAATGACAAACTGGACTAAGTCTTTTACAAATAACATGTGATCATAAAATAAACCTCAAATTCATACTCCTTGCAAAAAATCATGAAAATGAGTATAAAGTTTCCTAGGTGCTATTAATATACCTCATGTCATGCTTTTCTATGCAACACCAAAGCTAGGTTTTCCCTACACGTACTTTGAGACAGGACATACAACCTCATGAATCGTTCCCTGCATTAGGATCTACACACCTCAAAATGTGTGTACCTCGCGATGTGTGTAAACATGGAAATCCATGCCCTTTATATAGGCCGCAAGCCTCTTAAATCCCATCCGAAACCATTGGGCAACATTAACTATTTGTTAGTGGAAGGTTATAACAAGTCCAACACCTTTGTCATATTGGTTAATTTGTTGGTAGTAATTGGTTGAGGTCACGGGTTCCATTCCCCGCGATTCCCTCCACTGTCAGTGTTTTGTTATAACATGTGGATATATATAGAATGTTGTTATATGGTTTTATAACCAATGTTTTAAACACCCGATCACATGGAATGTCATGGTTATATGGTATAAAATATGAACTAGGGGCTGGGATTTTATCCCTTGACCCCTTTCCCCACCAACTAAACCTTCATCAAAACTTAAATATATATGCACATACATATGGTTAGGTTTCATGTGCATGGTCTATTGGAAATGAAGGTTTGTGTAGAGTCTTGGGACATCATGCGTTAGACCCCCATCGAATCCAAAATTTTTAATAAGCACTGGCCATAATTGGACAATGGGAGGCTGCCATGTGGTGGCCTCTCATTGTCTTATCCTTGACATGTGTCAACAATTGATTAGTCCATATGTATTGTACAGATACCAACACATTTTCCCAGTCAACGTACGATCCTTTCCATGTGGTGCATTGGGGTGTTTCCACATCAAAACCATACATCCTATACAATCATGCCATGTGTCACCATTGTAGTGGTGACATATGTCACCCTTTGACTCCTTTGATTTTGACTTTTGACCTAGTTGAATTGAACTTTGACCAACCATAACTTTTGCATGTGAACTCCGTTTGAGGAAATTTTTGCCTTGTTGGAAAGATATCAAGGTGATCTAAACATTGACAGAATTTTTGAGAGCATTTGGAATATTTGAATTTTGAGATTTCATGGATCCTTTGGGACCTCCGTGAGCTTTGCAGATTCTCTTGGACCTCTGTGACTATTCCTTAGATCCTCCTGGATAATTTTCTATCTCCAAAAATGTTCTAGCCCCTAGATCCATCATTTTTCTTGATCTTTGATATAGTGTTGATAATGTTTTTGTGTTTGGCATAATTTTGGAAGAAATTTGTAATATATTCTCCCTTTTCCAACCATATTACCTTGTTCTTTTGTTCCATTCTAATTCTTCATTTTATAACATCTTTCTTTTTATTTCTTCCAGTTTCTTTAGTTCAATGTTTTTCATCTTTTGTGAAAATACAATATTTATTCTTGTCATAAATTGATTTGATTTGATCTTTTGTTTCTACCATATCTTTCTGGACTTTTTCTTTCTTTCTAGCTTATTGTAGTACTACTTTCTTGACCCTTTTCAAATTCCCCTCAAATTGAAACATTGTAAATTCTCCTAAATTTGGGTAAAACGTCCACCATTCCATGCTTACCATACTTTTGAATCCCTCCTCTTCTAGTCAAGTATAGTTTAATTTAGAGGGGACCATAGGGGTCATACTTTTCTATTTGTAATAATAGGGGAAGATGGTATGAGCCTCTTCCATCTCTCACCTATGACTTTAGTATATCTAATTCTTCTAGTACCCTTTATGCCACCATAAATATTTCCAAGTGCTTTAACGATCCTTCTTTTCAACTTCTAAAGTTTCTCCATGTTGGAACTAATTGATTAGGTTCCATATCACAAATACCAAGGTATTTAAACAATTAGATAAAGTAACTATCTAGGGTATCCTATATAGCTCCTTCTCCCCATGTTTCTCCTACCTTAATTGTTAAAATAAGATATCCTCCAAGTATATCATTTTCATCCTTGACCACATCAACTTGTTTAAAGATAAATCTCTCCCCAAATATGGATCATCATATGTCCCATAAAAATTAATAATGGAGAATTATTTCCCAAAATATTTATATTTAAGGTCTACCTTGATAATTGTATATAAGAAGGATATATTAGTAAGATCCAAATATTCAATACAACATGTTAGAATTCCTCATGAACTCCCTTTATAATATAGAGATATAAAGGACCATTTTTTTAAGTATTGTTGACAAAATACCCTCTACTTTATTTCCCTCACACACAATTTCTTTTAGTGGAATGATATCAAGTTTGAATTTGGAAAAACATCTTTTAAGAGATAGGTGTTTGTGGGTTCCCCCTACCCCTCTCACTTTTAGGGATTGAATAATTATATCTTTGACATCCATAAGGTTTTCCCTACTCTAAGGCTCCCCTTATTGTCATTTTGTTTCTTCCTTAACCTCCTTAATTGATTTCTTTGTTCTTTTCAAGGGATATATTATATATAGTTTTAGATCTATTGTTATAGTTTTTCAGTATCCTTAGCCAAGCCTCCTTCAATATCTTATTCTTCCATTTGGGTGTTTTATCTTCTAGATATTAGTATCTAGGATCATTTACCAGATAATATTACATGGAGTATTTCTCAATCCCTTGAGATAAAGAGAATAAAAGAGGTTCATAGGAGAAGCCTTGTTTTCAAATTCTTTCTTAACATAATCTAAGTGAAAAAGTTTTTCAAATTTCATGCTATTAAGGTTTTTTTTTCTAGTTAAATACCCCTCTTCCTATCCCAAAGAAAAAATTGAATATAGATCGAATTTATCCTTTGAATTATTATAATTCAAAAGGAATTGAGATATGGAGTTAGAAATATATTTACTCATCTATTTTCCATTTCCTTGGTGCTTTCTGACTTCAATGTTCCCTTTTCCTGCATCTTATTAGCCTCTAGAGTGATTCCTTCACTTTAATTCTTGGGATCCCTAACTTGCACATCAATTACTTGTATAGTATTGAAACTCGTCTCTTTTTATGAATCCCCTATGGCCTCTTTTGATTTACCAGTGTTTACTTCAACATGTATGAGGTACATAGTATAATCTAACTTGTTTTTTTCCCTCCATACTTTTTTCCTATTAGGGTATGTGTAATGTACGTAGGGAGCATAATATTTGGTACCTAGGGAGGTATCCAAGGGGGATAACTGATGTAATGTAGCTATAATAATGGAATATCCCCACTTGGTCTTTTGAATATTTTTGAATAATTTTCAAGGGAAAAAAGAGGATCTTGACACTAAAATCCATTCTTGTAGATTTCTATGTATAATATGGAGAAACCATTTGTAGTTTTGGATTCCTCTAAAAAAATATGCAATTCCAAAAAACAAAATGTTCAAAACAAAGTCCAAGAAGTGAAGATATCACTAGTTTAAAATCAACCATTTTATAGTTTTTTGGTGGCGATCAAAAGTATTGCAGAGTAGATATATTTTGAAAGAGTTCTTAGATTTTCACTAGTAGCTTAAGAGTGGTTTTGGAATTTCATAATTGTGGCCATAATAGAAATTCCAATTGATATTGAGGTAGTTATGGCTATTTCAAATTTGTCACCTCAAAACCCTAGTTGCACAAAAGAGCTCCATGAACAATAAAATATTTCTTCAAAACCCTAGTTCCATTTTTGGGTTATAACATGGAAGTTGTATTTTATAGGAAAACCTAATGGTTCTCATATTGAAGCATACATAGATTATATTTCCATAACAATGGATATATTTTTTGGAAGTCACTATTCCATGAATTTAATAGAATACATTTCCATGTGGTGGAAGTTTCTTACCTCTGACAAGATAAAGGTACTTTCAAATGAATCATATGGACAAGTATTTTTATATAAGAGGTATTAGGTTATGAAGAAGGATAAAGGGTGTTGTAAACGTTTATTTTGATATGATAACTTCCTAATACATGTTCATGTATGTCTTCAACACGAGTGTGTCTATAAGCCCTAGTAACAATAACAATTTCATTAATTTTGACTTGGATAAAATATTCCAGGTCCCCATAAATAACATCCAAAGTACATAGGTTGAGGGTGAGATTGTTTAGTTTTCTAAATATTTTAAGATTACTATGGATAAATATGTTTTACATTCATTTTAAAATTGAATGATCACCATAACTACACTATTATTATTATAATGGCCCCTTCAACCTCCCATTACATTGCTAGGGAGGATCCCAACAATATGGAGAGTGCTTCCAAACATGGCCAATTTCTTGGTATCTTGATTTGAAGGGAATTTTCTAGTAGTCAAGGACTTACACAAAATGTGATTTACCCTATATTATTTCCGAATATTCTAGTAACCCTTAGGTCAATTTAAACCAAAATTTTATTACTCTTCTAACAATTTTTGTATGGAACCATTATTCTAGACCTATGCATTTTTCTATTCCATCTCCTAATAGTTTTGGGATTTTCTCATTCCACATTTCCATTAGAAATCCTAGGAATTTGACCCAAATAGGCTAGTAGTACATTGGCTCTTTCCTATGATTAAAATTACTTGGTTTCCACCTTTAAATGTCTAGAAATGAAGGGCCCCAAAGCCATTTCTAGATAATATCTTGTCCATGTGTGATTCCAACTAGAATTGAAAAGAAATCCAACCCCTTATAAGTTATTAATGTATGTTATTTTGGCATGTAGCTTAGATCATTTAACCAATTCTGCTCCATCGACCATTTATACCTCCTTCTGAAACTATTTGTGTCATGAAAGGACCAGTATTGGTAGTTCTCATTTTGTCCATAATGTCCTCTAAGACCACATCTTCTACCACAATCATGCAGACCCTTTCCTTGGATTTTCTCACACACTTCCTCTTGAAGTTAGAATTTACTTGAAAAGGATTTTGGACTGGAATTGGCACATGAAAATCCTAAAATTCCTTGGCCAATTCCTCCCATGTTAGAGAACTAAACCCTATAACAACATTTTCTTCCACTTCCCTTAACTTTTAGACATCATCTTCTTCTTCCCTCTGTAGAAATGCATATTTTTGTGCATGAACTTTCAATGGGGTGGAACTTTCATCTTGACCTATGTTGTTAGTATTCCAAATTTGTTGAAATTCATTGACCTCATAAGGTGTTTGTACCAGTGTACTTCAATTCCTTTCCTAATTTATGACTAGTAAGTCTACATCTAACAAGTCATTACCCTTAGACTTAGCTTTTCCCTACACTAAATTTAGTGGTTATTCTATTTAGAAATACCTGCTAAAATCCTGATATCCTTTCCATTCTCTACAAGTTCATCTCTTGTTAGGAAGATTGTCCTTTGTAATTCTTCCCATTCTTATTCAAAGTAATCTACTATGTCTTCTTCCATCCTTACTAAAAAATTACACACACACATAAACACACAATAATTAATTAATATTTTTAGTCATTATACATTTTGTGTGTGTGTGTGTAAGAGAAAGTATTAAGGTTTTCAAGGTTCCAAGGTGGTTGTTATGATCCAAAATCCCAAAATAACATAAGAAACCAGAAATACACACCATGTATCCAATGTGAACATGGATAACAACTCCAATAAAGATAAGAGAGATAAGTTACACAATAACTCAATAAAGAATAGGAGAACCTCCTCCAAATACCCAAATACATTCATACATCCAATTCCACATCTCTTCAATAATGACTACATGATATCTATATATATCTATTCACACATTGGACACGTGGCCCCTTTATTATTATTCCGACCCTATTACATATACATTTACACATTACATGTACATTTAACCCCATATATACCCCCCTTAGGGTCATATCACAATACCCTCCAAAATATTCATGGAACATGGAATCACAAAACCATTAGTCATCAAGATATTATCAGAGACCAACATCTACTACAAATTGGAGAAGCTTCAACAACTCCAATAAAGATAATAGATATAAGTTACACAATAACTCAAAGAATAGGAGAACCTCCTCCAAATACCCAAATACATTCATACATCAAATTCCACATCTCTTCATTAATGATTACATGATCTCTATATATACCTATTCACACATTACAAATGTGGCTCCTTTATTATTATGCCAACCCTATTACATATACATTTAACCCCATATATGCTCGCCCTTGGGGTTATATCATATACGTTTAACCTCGTATATCTCCCCCTTATGGTCATATCAGTGGTTGTGAATGAAATCTTAGTTTCAAACTCAGGTTCCATTGATAACAAAGTTTTTTCTAAGGTTTTGGAGTTAGAGCACCCTTGATATATGTATTTTTCACCATCCCACATGAGCTTCTACTTGAAAAATATGCACAAACCTAGAACCCATTACAAATAATGTCAAAGGGGTGGTCAACGTGAATGTTACTAAGGTTACCAATGATAGGACATGATAAGTTAAAGGTTGAACCTCAACATTTGGTGGATATAGTCTTTGAGTTAGGTGGTAGTAGAGCCAAGATAAGATTTTCTACAAAAAATATACACCAGAAATAAGAAGCAATTATATTTTGAAAAAAGTTGGTCATAAGTAAGTTTTAGAATCCAAATAATTTGGGGAAGGATACGTCCATAGGACTATATCAAGCTAAGTCTATAATGGACCATAAAGGATTAGAAAGTGGTGAGGGATTGGTGGATTTGGAGGTTCATCTAATGAAGAAAAAACACATGTGTGTGAATAGGAGGAAGGATAGGGTCAACTTTTACTTGAAAATGGTATAAATATGAATCAAATTCTTTATATGTAGGAGTGAGCGATGGTTGGGAAGTTATTTTTGGAGGTACATCTCTGAGAAAAATTTGAGTGAATGGATTAGCTAGGTTTGGGACAAAATCTCAGGTCTTACACTAGTTTTTTTATATGATATCTTAAGGATGGCTTGCTTTCATTTTTCATTTTGGAGAAGAAGCTAAAAAATTAAAGAAGGGTCAGTGGTTCTGGGGTCTAATGATGATTTTGGCTAAAGGGTGGTCATTATGTTTCAATTTGTGGTTTGAGATGATGTTAACGCAACTAATATGGTTTAAATTTCTATCATTTCCCTTAGAATTCAATTTTGAGAAGGAATTGAAGGATATTAGTAACAACATTAGAGGGTTTCTATGGTTCAATGAATATACTCAATAATCGATGAAAAGATATGCTACCAAGATTCTGGTGAGGATGGACTTCGGGGAAGTATTTTTGGATTTGGTGGAGATATAGGTGGGAACATGAATTATTTTCAAACTCTATATTATTTAATAATTCCATTTATATGTGACTATTTTCATTAGTACATGCATAAAAAGGTTGAATCCCACTTAATTATCTAAATGAGGACAAATAAAAAATTTTAATAGAAAAAAATTAAGAGTGAGAGTGCAGACATAAGTAGGGGGTTGTTGTGATTGATGGACAAGGGGTAGTACCATTGAATATATTTTAAACTCATAGCTATTAAGGATTTGAAAGGGATCATGAGGAACATTAGCATGCATTATTGGGAAATAAGTAAAATATAAGTGGTTTGATTGCACAACTCATATGAAATAAATTCATTTAACTACATTGTGAAGATTGTATTTGGAGCATGAAGAACTATAAAGAATGGAAGAACTTTTGAAATTTATAAGTTTGTTTCTAACCTTGAAACTGCATAGTGTTTATGTCAGACAATTGGATTAGGTTGATGGAAAATTGATTTGGATTGTTGGTTGTAATTGATGTCAACCCTTGGAGAGAAATATTGCATATTGATTTCAACCCTTAGTGATTAATGTCAACCCTTAGAGAATTCCGGTAGCACAAAAACATGGGTAAGGGACCGATTTTGTTTGAGGTATAAAGGCATGAAGATCGGTGAATATACAAGTAAGACTATTCTATATGGATAGTACATGTCATGCCATTTCTGATGATATGTGGAATGTCAGATAACTCCTCACTGTTAGAGATTTAGGGACATGCAAAGTTGGACAATCGTCATGAGTTATCTAGAAGTCCTAAAAGGTCAAAGAAGTCAATTATTCTAAAAGCTCCTAGAAGAAATGTACTAGTCAGATAGATGATAACTAGGTGTAAATCATGGGTATGGTTATTTCATTAACAAAATAATTAAAAATAAATTAGTTGCAACAAGAGGTTGTGAATAAAGATAAATTATTTAAATAATAAAGTAGTCAAAGTGGTTGCAAAGAGATTATTTAAATAATAAAATGGGTGCAACAAGAATTGGTGAGTTTACTATTTATGGATAATTCAAATTGGTTGCAAGATAAATTATTTAAATAATAAATTTATTTTCAACTAGATGTGGAGAACTTACTATTTGTGGATAAGGTAGTTATAAGTCGACAAGTGGATATAGGTGGGTTAGCCCCAAAAAGAGGGAAGTAGGGTTAAGTTGGCTAGAAGGTAACCCCTTGAGGAAGCCACATGAAAGTATAAATAAGAGAGTAAGGCTCTCCTATTGGCACCTATTGAATATTATTGAATATCTATATTGTGAAAGGCTTATTGCAGGTACACATTGATACATCAAGTTATGCAATATTGAGGAAGTGAAAGAGGATCGATGACAAAAGTTCCATAGTTTTAGAAATACTGAAAAAACCCTGGTTTCTGATATGTACACGGGCTAACAATATAATAGGGTGCGTACATATGCGGGATAAAAATATAATAGGGTGTGTACATACGCGAGATGATAGTATAATAGGGTGCATACATGAGGGTAAAGCCATAAAAACTCGAGAAGATAAAGATGTCAGGTCTCTAGATTATGAAAGAAAGATACCGTGAAGGTTTACATTGATAAGGTACATCGAATGTATCCACTAGTTCAAAAGGTATGTGTGAGTGGGGAAAATCCCCCTATTACTATATTGGGTCAAAGTATAGGCAAAACATTAATCTCTCTTAAAAGACAATCCTATTTCTAAACTACCAAAAACAATCTGACCTTAAAATATAAGAGAAAGAAAATAGGGTGTACCTTAGGTCCTTTCGGCTCGTGTATACCTCCTTCTCCTTTGTAGTTTTGTGGACTGCTAGTATCCTCCCAAAGTTGACCTGCAAATAATTTAGACAACAAATCTACAAGATATTCTATCTCTACTTATCAGTGTTATGGTTTAGATACAAATGTGAATGCATTAATAAAATAAGCACAAAAACACAATATTTCAGACAAAAACATAATTCTTTTATTCAGATGTGAAGATTACAAAAAGTTACAACCTTCTTGTCGGCAAACACTACACAAACTTGGTCTGGGATCGTCTTACTACTTCTCCAAGTGCATAATTCTCGTAATACCTCTCACAATCAACTGATCTCTCTAGGAAGTAGGGAAGGGATTGTATAGGGAGAGGGATGGAGGGGGAATGTTGAGGCCAAATCTCAGAAAGGGATGCAAATATTGGGCTAAAAGGGGAAGGGATTTTAGAAGAGTTTCTCTGTTCTAATGCTTGATGTTGGAATGGGACCCCAAAACCTCCTTTTATATGACCAAAGGATAGTTATTTGGTTTGGGGACGAGCTACAATGGGTGAATTGGTTGGGAAACCCTCGATAGCCCATAAAATCCACTGAATTATTTGTAACTTTTGGAGGTAAACACGGGCTATTTAGTATGCAACTAGCATATGTACGTAGGTTTTCTAGTATGAAGATAGCATATGTACACAGGAAATAGTGCAGCAGGTCGCATACATACTCCAAAAAATGGTTTTTTAAAGAGAGATCCTTAGCAGTAATTTGGCAAATTGTGCAAGCAGAAAGGAAAATGCCATGTATGCATAGGTAGGGAATTTTGAGGCTATAAAAAATTCCCCCTAATGTGTGAGGTCAAAAGAGAAAATGATGGCCAAAATATATTACAATATCTTTACCAGTGGGAAGGCACGAAGTTGAGTGAGCCTGGGACTAGAGTTCGGTAGGTCGCTATCTGCAAAACAATAATAATCTCTCTGAGGCAGGCATACCCATGCTCGAGATGAACTAATCATGGCTACCAATCAAGTACACTGTAGATCCATGTCATAGAAATATCTATATAAAGTGTAGCCATGGGCAATACACAATAGATCTACATCTAAAAATCATTTGATGATATTCAAGTACAATATATTATGCATCTTCAAGAAGCATCAACGCATGTTGTTGGAGATGAGGACTTCATAGCTCTAGAAACAACTTCAATATATTCAACAACTTAGGTAGGAGTACAATAGGAGTGTAAGACTCACTACTCTGAGGTCTTTGACATACCGTCAGGGAAAGACTGGAGGATCTCGATCATCAGGAATAAAACTTCATTGATTTTGAATCCGAACTTGACTAGACTCATGGGATGGCTGACTCATGAAATTCAAGAGACAGACTACAGAATGGCCGACTCGGGTTGGATAAAAATTCTCTTGGACAAAAGAAATAAAGATGATCAGACTCAAGAAGCTTAATATTGATATAAGTCTGTGATGCAGGAGGCACCACAAACTCTCCATATGTTTGGAAGAGTAACCAAACGGAGGATGGCACAACTCTATGTAGTGAGAACAACATCCTAAGGTCATACTAGATCCCAATGCTTGGTGAACAAACAAAAGGATGTGCTTAGTCCAGGGGCGACTATCTTACTACCAAAAAAAGAATTTATATATCTCATCCTCTCTTTTTGGAATATTTGATTTTTTTTCCTTTTTCAAATTTTTAACGAGCTTGAAAAAGAATAAAAGAATTATATGTTACAAAGGAAGAATGAGTGTCACGAGAAAGAAAATTGGTTCCAAGCGCATGGAATATACTGATGCTCAAGGAAAGGAGATATGTGCAGGATAATGACACTCAGGGAAAATTCCTCCATGGGTCAAGGTTTTAGATCGCAAGGGAAAAAGTGTTGCAAGGCTTGTGTATAAGGAATGCTTTAAAGGTTCAGTTGAGAGCAACATGGATTCGAAATTAGGCCAAAGACGCAAATATGAGACCCACAATTTGATTAAGCATGACACAACAAGACTTCTTCCATGTGAATTTTTATGAGCCCAGAGAAGGTAAGCTAGGTGAATATTTCATGTTTAGAGAGTTTGAAAAAAATGCTTAAAGAAGACTCCAGGGAGTTTCTTTTTCACAATTAGTCTAGTTGATTTGAAAAAGGGTTAAACTTATACCAAAAAGACATCTCTTCAATACCATTTTAACGAGTGTGATTGAGACAAGATCACTTGCCGATCATTTCAATTTTAAGTTGTCTGAAAAGAGCTTAACTATGGACTCACAACCATTTTCTAGGTTTAGTCTCCTTATCCCAAAAAAGTATAAAATATAACTGAGGAGAACTCTCCCGAAAAGACAAGTCTCTTGAGGCATACCTTTTTTGAAATAATCTATTGGCTAGAAAAAGGGTTAAACTCATATCGAATAGATGTTCTTTTTGGACCAATTTAACGAGTGTGAAAGGAACAAGGTCACTCAATGTTCTTTTCATATTTAGGGAGTCTGAAAAGAGATTAAATATGGACTTCAGAGGGGGGGGGTTCCTTTTTCATAAGTAATCTCCAAGGCCCGAAAAAGAGATAAATCAAAACCAAGGATAATGTTCCTTTTTTCAAAAATTTAGTCCCTCGGGCCTGAAAAAGGGTTAAACTTATGCATGGGAATACTCTTCTAGCAAACCAAAGTTTCTAGAGCATACCTTTATTCGTAAAATTAGTCGTTCGGACCAAAAAATGGGTAAACTATCGCTGGACAGATGTGCCTTCAAATTTGAGTTTGGTGAGTGTGAAGGGAAACAAGATCACTCAAGAATATTTTCAATTTTAGAGAGTCTACAAAGGGCTTAAAGAAGACTCCATGGGGGATACTTTTCTCAAGTAATCCAAACGAGATTGAAACTAATAAATACAGTCTCTTCGGATGTTGCTTTCAAAATTTAAAGCGATCTTGAAAGACCAAAAATCGTGCTCATTAGGGAGTCTCGTGGGTAAGTCCAAGAATGATGATTAGCAAGAAGAATGAGGCTTCAATATGTAATCATGGCGGGACTAACAAGGACTCCCAAGTCTATAGTCAAAACTAACATCATGGAAGCCAAAACACAACAAAGGATATACCTAGGGCATTCATGTAGAGGTAGGCTCTACCACCTAATTATGACACTACTAAAGAAACATAGAAGTTTTAGTGCCGCACTTTGGTCGGATCGATCCTGTGGCAAAGAAGAAAACACAACAATATGTAGAAAGTTGGGAGAGAAAACCTAACCTATATGCAAAAGTTTAAAAAATGGTGTTTACCATGGGACGTTATGAGTGTAACCCATCTCAAAAAATTACCAAACCGAAAGGACAAGTCCATTATAATGACCAAAATATAACTCAAAAGAGAGCTCAAGTAGCCACCAAGCCAGGAAAAGTGAAAAAGGGGACCAAATTAGAGCAAAAAAGGGCCAAAAATGTCTATAAATAAAGGTGGACAACTCATTTTTACCATTGCAATTTGGTAATTAACAAAAGAAGTCAAAAACCCTTTTGATCAAAACGTGAATTTCGGGAGCTACGGTGGACGAAAAACCCTCACACTTGGACCAAGTAAGTACAAATCAACCCCTATTTCTTTTTATCTCATTAATTTTCATTTAATTTTGTATTTAGGAGGGGTGAGCCCTTGAAAAAGGGTCGCGACTACGTGTACGTGGGATTTCCACACTTAGCCTATGTATGTATTCAGGCATAGTAATACTCATCCCGCATACATATGCAATTGTCCTAAAGACAACCTGTGTACACCCTATTCGAAGTTCAAAAATAAATAAGTGAAGACTAGAACCTCTCTGACTTGTGTGTGACAAGATGTATGTTGACTGGAGAGAGAGGGAACATGAGGAGATGGATATCTTGGTCGAGGAGGACCCTATGTCCATCTCTACACTAAAACAATGTGGCTTATGGAAATTTTTCCAGTGTCCATTCATGAGGGAAAAATTGAGGTTACTCAATGCTCTAGTGGAGGATTGGCATCATGATGTAGATGATTTTATGCTGGAAGGTCAATCAATGACCCCAACTATAGAGGAAATTTACTTCCTGACCGACCTCTCCAGAAGAGGGGAATCAATCAACTTGAGGACCTTTCCTCCGGGGCCATATAACATTGAGGAATACATCAATATGTATTGTGAGGATGGTACCGAGAAAGTAGGTTCTCAGGTATCGATTCACAATACTACCAACCTCTCCCTTCACATTATTTTGCTCATGATCGAGCGAATTATGGGGTCCATAACACTCCATCAGGCCTCTCGTGCATAGATGCACCATGCAGTCTAGTTTTTATAGGCTATTGTGTTTGATTGGAGTACTACCATGATAGTATGCTTGAAGTGATAGCTCACAGAGTGTTTTAGGCATACAAAAAATAACTTTAGGTTTGGTATCATTTTATGCTCCTTTTTCTTCGATAGGGTGCCCAGTCTTAGCTCAAGAGAGACAATATGGGGGCATATTGCCTCTTTTCTGACATTGTGCAAGTGGGAATTTTTTATGCCTAGACAGGGTGGAGGAAGGACCGAGGAGGTCTTTGACGATAAATTCTTTCACTGGTGGTCCCTTCAGATTCTAGTGATACAAGACTATCCCTATGTAGGTATAAGCTTCCTTAGAGATCCTGACATGCCCGTGCCCCTTGGTGAGGAGCCCGGTGAGATAGGTAACACATTAATTTTATTTTTTATTTTTTATATATATCCTTTTTATGTGTGTGTCAGAGTAATAATTTAAATCTATGTTATATACAGATGTGGGACCAGTTCAACCGACAAACTTTGCCAGTACTAGGCATCGTCCTCGACCAAAGGTAGGACAAACAATAGCAGGAGGACTAGCAACTACAGGAGGACCCCCAGCTATAGATGTTGATAGAATCCTATGACGAGTAGAGAGAACTTCATTGATCTCATTCATGTAGTTCCTATGGCCAAGATCAAGGATCTTCCCCTAGCTATGAAACCAGATGTAGTAGGGGTGTATTGGACCTGGGTCCAGTTATTCTGGTGTCTTGCGAATGTTGTTGTCCACTACAACAGGGCCAATAGGCCTAGAAATTATATACCATTGAACTACTTATGTGCCGAGGGAACGTTTTGTACTATATTTTTGAGGGCTTAAGCCCATCGATGTATATAGACTACTTTTGAGGCTTTCATGCCCACTTTGTACTCATGACACCATTTTTGGACACACACACACATATACATCTTTCCTATTTTATGGATGGAACTTGTTTTACGAATTTATTTACGTGTGTATGTGTGTGTTTTACTTTTACATGTGAGCAACATGCCAATCTAAAACTTGATTAGCTAGAGTATCAATTAAATGATTAAATCTCCTAGGAACATGAATATAATTATTATAACCAAAATATATTTCTAAGAGACGTACCCTAAGGAATCGTCGATGAAGAGTGGGATCATAAATGTGGTAAACCCCATTTAAATAGGACACAAGAACTTGAGAATATAAATAAACTCGGAGGTGAGAAATACCATATGACAAAGCATCACATAGTAATTATATCATTGCACTGCACTCAACGACATTAATGGTTTCTTCACCTAGACAAATACCTCAAGAAGATAGAAACTGGCCCCCAGGTGTGAAAATAACCCAAGCTGCGGAAGCAAGACTCGAAGTGTGTCGGCTAACGTCATCCGTGAACCCAACGTAAACCTCCGATTCACTTGACATCTGCCACAGTGAAAAATAAGACATAACTAACTACATATCCATAAAATGAAAAAGAAAAAAATGTATAAAAGACTATACATATATACAAGAAGCCACACCCAGGTGACTGACCTAAGAGTATTACTTCTTAAGGTAGAGCCCATTTATAGGCTCCATTAAGGCATTTGCTGCGAAATCAACTAGACGGTAAGCACCCTTCTTTAAGACCTCTTTCACAATGAAAGGTCTGAACCACATGGGTTTTAAATTTCCTGCCCCCAAGGGATCTTTGTCTTGGTCGTAGACTAGGACAAGATCGCCTTGGAGAAAATTCGAGGGTGGATGGACCGATCATATTGACACTTGACCCATTGTTTATGAGCCTCATTAGCCAAGGCTACATAACGATGCTACTCATCGATTTGCTTGAGATATAGAATACATTCCTCAAGCGGCGTAGTGTCGGGTAGTAGTTCCACTGCCAACTTTAAAGAAGGGATATGACACTCAATGGGTAAGACTGCTTCCATCCCATAGACAAGTTGAAAAGGTGAAAAACCGGTAGCATTCTTTAAAAAAGTTCAATAATCCCACAACATTGAATATAACATCAAATGCCAATCTGATTTGGTCGAATTGATCGTCAGCTGAAGAATAGTCTTGAGAGACTTATTCACAGCCTCTACTTGAACATTCACTTGCGAGTAAAAGGGTGAAGAATGTTCCTATTTAAACCCAATCTTTGATGTTAATTCAATCATCATTTTATTCTGGAAGTGACTATCATGGTCAATGACAATCTCCTTCGAGATACTGAATCTAGCTACTATCTGATTGAAAATGAAAAGGGAAACAATTTTCCCATCATTGTTAAATGTCCACATAGCTTCAACCCACTTAGTGAAGTATTCTACTGCTATGATGATATAACGATGCCCCCTAGAAAATTATGGGTGACATGTAGTGAAATAAATCCCCACTTGGTGAAGGGATCGAAAAAAATGACCGAAAACATAGGAGCAAGATGTACCCACATCTTTCGACAGAAGATCTAGCATGAGTGACACTTCTTGACCGCCTCAACACAATATTTGATTAACAAGGGCCAGAATTATCCTGCACAAAGAATCTTTTGGGATGTTTCTAACCTAGACAGATGACCACCACATGCTCCAGTGTGACAGTCATTCAAAACAAGATCTTCTTCTTCGTGAGTAAGACATCTTTAAAGAATGCAATCTACACCTCAACAATACAAAGTGTCATTGAGGATGGGATAGTTTCATGCTTGGTGTCGTATTCATCGATGCTCATCACGAGAAGAAGAAGCGGGGCACTTCAAATTATGAAGATACACAAGTATATCTCCATACCAGGGGTCCAACGATGCAATCAAAAAAATATCTCTGTTAATTGGTGACTCTTCGGGCAAAATATCACCACTTTCGACCGACAGTTTCGAGATTAACTCTATGAAGACCAAGGACATTTTATATTTCGCCGAAACGAAATCCAAGTCAAATTCTTGGAGGATAACTATCCATTGACTGATTTTTATGTCGATGACACGTCATGTTAACACATATTGAAAGGGATTGACGACGAAAACAACATTGGTCTTACAAAGTAATATATAGTGATGGAACCGTTGGACAGCGTGAACAAATGCCAAAGTGAGTTTCTCAACATGCGGGTAATTGATATCTGGTCCAACTAGGCCTCAACTAAGATAATATATAGCGTTCTCCTTGAGTGCATTATCCTCTTGTACCAAGACCATGTCGATTGTGGACTCTGCAGTAGCCACATATAATAGAAAATCCTTGCCATAATCAAGAGACCTGAGAAGAGGGGTAGACGTCAAAGCACGTTTCAACACATCAAAAGAGAGATGAGCTTCTTTTTCCCAACATAATGGGATGCCCTTTTAAAAAATACACATGAACCCTTTTGTAATCTTGGCATAATTAGTGATAAAACCTTGAAGAAAGTTTACTTTCCTATGTAAACTCTGAAGCTAGGGTATTGTGTGTGGGGGAGGCAATTGAACTATTTCCTCAACCTTAAGAGGATCAACCATGATCCCTTTTGTCGACACGATGAAACCTAATAAATGAATCGATGTCACGTAAAAACTACACTTGTTTGGATTCAAGCGAATTCGATAGTAGCAACATCGCTCAAAGATTAGTCGTAAATGGGCAGGATGATCA
>WSFP011275212.1:0-51078 GCA_009831015.1 Picea engelmannii
ACCCAGGTTTGGGTAATGGACCCAAATTTGTTTGATGGATAATGGTATGAGTTTTGATATATTTTTATGTAGTAGTATTCTATATGGATATTACATGTCATGGAATTTCTGGTGGTATGTAGAACATCACATAACTCCTCACCGTTTGAGAGTTATGGCCGTACGAAGTTGGGGGACCCTCACATGTCATCTAGAAGCCCCAAAGGGTCAGAGTAGTCAACGTGGTTTAAGATATTTTAGAAGGTAAATAATAAAGTGAAGTGATGATTGTACTATAATTCAAAGTGAATACAAAATAAATTATTTAAATAATAAATTTAATGGAGAAATTAGAAGCGGGTTAACCCTAAAATAAGGAAAGTGGGCAAAGTGACCTAGAAGATGTTTTTAAGGAAGCTACTTGGAGAGTATAAATAAGAGGCAAGACTATCTCATTTTAGATCAAAATTGAGAATATTGAATAGATATAGGTGTCTGAGATAACCAAAGGATATCTAAGCCAAATTTCTGAGGGAAGGTGAAGAAAAGAAGGCTGGAATTCAAGGAAGGATAAATTCTTTTGATGACGCTTTCTAAGGTATGTTATTTACAGGTCATCTCACCATTTTCACAATAACATTTTTTCTAGAATGCTTCAGACCGTGAAATTTATTTTCCATTTAGACAAAATATCCAAGTATCTGTGGTAAAATATTCAACTTGTGGGTGGTTGTATTTTTTGAGTTACACTCTGTGGAAAATAGGGGTTGTGGCTAGTCCTGAAACTAGTCTAAAACAGGTGTTTCAGGTAAAAACGTCATAACATATTCATAACAGATCGAAATTCCATAAGACCAATTTTTTTGGCTATATTATAGTCTTTAGTATGCTATATTATAGTTTCCGATCAATTCAACAAACATTCTATGCGGGGCACGCTCTACAAGGTCACTCTCTAGAATAAGCCAGAATTCAACAAGGTATGCCATTTTTTCTTTAACCCTTTTTATAATAGGTTTGAAGTAGTGAAACCTGGAGGAATTGCATAAAACACATTGAATAAAATTGTGTATCAGTTTCAGAGATTTATTCATTACAGGTACAAAGTTATGATTATTTCAATTTAGGGTTGTTGACTAATCCAAAACTAGTCATGTGAGACACCAGGTCTATTACAGAGTTATAAATCATATTTTTATGATGAAATTGATGAGGTATTTTGGTTAAGGTACATGTTGGATACATGTTTGAGACAAGCAGTTGATGAGTTTTCACATACATGAGGTGTATAGTTGATGATGTTGGTACATATTAATGAGTCATAGTTGATGAGTAGTTGAAACACGATTGGTACATACTTGGTACATGGTTGGTTGCACTTGTTTATGGTACAAGTTGATTACAGGTTGTTTGGTACAGGTTGGTGCATGGTTTATGCACTTGTTTATGGTACAGGTTGATTAAAAGTTGAGGTATAGGTTGATGTTGGTTGATGTATGGTTCAGGTTTATTGGTACAGTTTTACAGTGGTATATCTCACAGTGATAGTCTGACAGTGGTTCCATCATTCTACTTCTACTTTAGGGCGGTTGGACAGGGCAAGGACAGGTGGTTGTAGCCACCTTTCAGTTGTAGCCAGAGAACATAGGGGGTTGTAGCCTCCTTCTAGTTGTAGCTAGATAATTGGGGAGTTGGAGCTTTCCTCAGGTTGTATCTTGAGAAACTAGGGGGTTGGAGCCTCCTTCCAATTACATCTGGAAAACAAAAGAAGTTTGTGCTTCCAATAAATGTAATTCTTCAAGACATATAAGAAAAAGAATTCCGTGGTTTTCTCCCGATTTGGGTTTCCACGTAAAACACTGGTGTACTATGTATGATTTTTCATTTTTTCATTTCTTATTACTGGATGATAATTCTATATTGACATAACAATTGGTTTATTTGGTTAAAAAGAATTATTTCTCTATTACTGATTCACCCCCCCTCTCAGTAATCCAACAAATACACCTCAAAAGAATTTGTAAGATTTTGCAGGGATGCCGGGATTAAGAGGGAGCTCACCACTCCCTACAATCCTAAAACAAATGGTGTAGTGGAAAGAAAGAATAGAACTATAATGGAAGCAGTGAAGACTATGATCCACGATCAAGACCTTTCAATGCACTTATGGGATAAAGTAGCAAGAACAAGAGTGTATGTCCAAAATAGACTATCCCATAGTGCACTTGGATTCAAAACCCCAAAATAAATGTTATCTAGAAAGAATATAGAAGTACGTCATCTCAATATATTTGGTTTTCTAGTGGTTGTACACATTATGAAAGAAAGAAGAACCAAGATGGAATCTTCAGGAAAGAAGGGAATTTTTTTTGGATACTATGAGGTCTCTACGGCCTTCAGAATTTACATACCAGGTTACCATCATATTGAGATCAAAAGAGATGTAACCTTTGATGAAGATGCATCACTCAATAAATGAAGGAGATTCCAACTTTAAGAAGCATATGAAGAAGAAAAAGAAACTGTAGCTCCCATAGTTTCAAAACCAGTGAGGGAAGTTGCAGTTTACCCCGATGATGAGATTCCACAAGATCATGATATAACAAAATCTCAAGAACCTCCCCAACTAACGACATCTCACAAGAGAAAACCATCTTGGGCAAGGGAACTTATTCAATATGGAGAGAATTATGGTTCCCCATAAGTAACCATGAGAGAAGTCAAGAAACGTAAGCCATTCTCCAGTTATATGGATTTGATGTGTGATCTCATAGTAAAGGAACCTACTTGGTTTGGAGAAGTTGTTCATAAGAAAGAATGGGAAGATTCCATTATAGAAGAATATCAATACATTTTAAAGAATGATGTATGGGAAATGGTTCCCAGACCGAAGGACAAAGATGTGGTATCTTCCAAATGGTTATACAAAATAAAACATGTTGTAGATGGAAGTATTGAAAAACATAAAGAAAGGTTTGTAGCTCATGGATTTTCTCAAAAGGAAGGCACTGATTATGAAGAGATGTTTGCTCCTGTATCCAGACACACTTCTATTAGAACCATAATAGATCTTGCAGCCAATATGAAGTGGAATTTACACCAGATGGATGTGAAAACAACCTTCTTGTTGGCCCTTGACCAATTTTTGAGGAAACATTGGTCGTGTTTGACCACTCTTGGGACTTTGACATGCTGGTTGAAGATGGAGTGCCTAGGCAAAGAGAAGATCGTGGGATATTACTTGTTTTGTAGATCCAACAAGGGGTTCATTAGGGTTTTGTATTAGGGTTTTGGGATGTCGAACCATGGGTTTACCCATGATTAGGCCTTGTTGTAATTGTATAAATAAGTAGTAGCTAAGCAATGTAGATGGAAATTGTCTTAGTGCATGACTACTAGTAAGGTTGGCTATGTGAAAAGAGTATGTTCTTTTTAGTGCAAGAGATTGTAAGTTTCTTGGTGCAATATGGTTGTGTAATGTAAGGCTTTGTGCGAACAGACTTTGTAGGAGTTGGCTCTATGCCTTGACATAGTTTTGGGAAGGAGGATCTAGTGCACATCTTTCAGATCTCCTGTCCTCTACGTAGTTAGCCTCTGTGGCTTTGTGCACAGAAGAAGATGAATGTAAGGAGATTGGAGACTAATAAAGAAGAAGAAGAAGTTGGTGGATGTAGCCGCACACTGGGGTGAACCATGTATATCTTGTGTCTTGATATGCTTTGTGCGATGTTTCTTACGTGATTATTTTCTTAGTGCCATTGATGTTATATATAATGAATGTATATGATGTTGTAGCTTAGTGATTAATGATGTGAATGAATGCTAGATATGAGTTAGTGATATGAGCTACGTGATGGAAAGTACTCCATCTATATTTTCACTGTGTTGATCTGTAATAAGGGTTTAACCTATGATGTGAATAAGGTTCAAGAAATAATGAATATTGTGGCTAAGTTCTCTATTAAGTGTTGTAATAACAAATCTTTGTCATATCTTGGTTATAGACACCTGAGTCCTACAACCATCCCTGCCTCTACCTCAGGTGAGACTTCATCTGCTCTGTAGGTGTTGCTAAAAGGGCCGATAGTTAGGGTTTTGTTGGTGTGTTGTTGAAGAATTGAACCCTGGGTCTGCCCCTGTGCCAACAAATGGTTCTGTTGTCAGGACCTAAAAATGTGATTGCTAGGATTTGAAGAAAATAGAAATCTCTATGCATAGATCTATTGCTGTAGTGCACATTATTCTACTTGACTTGAGAAGCTCTGTGCTAAAAAAGAAACCAAATATGAAAGGAGGTAAGATCTTAAATCTTTGAGCTCTGGTAAAGGTAAGATAAGTGGAAATTTTTTCCTCGAAAGTATGAATCTAGGTATGTTTGATAGATTTTGTTCTAGCTTGAATGTTAGGGCCTAGATAGAAGAAAGAGTTGATCTAAATAAATTTGATAGAAATAAAGAAAAATATGTTATTCCTCTGCATAGAAAAAAATTGTGGACTAATAAGTGGATGCGGGAACCTAGAAAGATTTTTTGCAGATTGCAGGTACAACGATGTGATCCCATTTCACAATACAGAAAAGACTGGGGATCATTTAAAATAAAGAGAGGAATGAAACTATGTTATAATTACAGGATACTGGGACATCTTGCTAAGGAATGCGTGGGTACAAGTCCTATTTGTCTTTGTTGTACAACCATTGATCATGAGGTTGAGGACTGTCCAAGAATGATTGCTAAAGTTGAAAAGATGAACATGAGAAAAGAAAACTATGAAGAAGGTAAAGAAACTAAGGATCTATTAGATAACCAGAAAGATAAAGAATCAGAGAAAGCTCAGACTATATTAGTACATTTAAAATAAGAAATGGATGATCACATAGACATCAATTTACCAGAGATCCTGAAAGAAAAACAATGCATAGTTTAAAAAATTGAATACTTTGACATAGACTGTGTATTTGATGAAGAAACACATGTGAACATTTTTCTAGAACACACTTGGGAAATTTTGGGAAAGCCTGCTATGATACCTTCATTGGGAAGGATAGGCTTGTTTAAAGGAAATATGATAACCCCATGTGGAAAATTTACTAATATACCTATGATTGTTCATGAGACATCGACCGAAGAAGAATTTAAAGTCATTAAATTTATTGAGAACAATGCCCCTTGTCCACTTTTATTGGGAAAGACTTGGATTGAGAAGGATGAGATCAAAAGGAAAGCAGAGGAGGAAGCCATAGAAAATAAAAAACAAGAACTAAGGGATTTCATACCACGAAGGATAGATCAACTGATAGAAGAAAGAGAAGTTGATTTAAAGCAGTAGAATGAAAGAGAAGTAGTTGTCGACTTTGAAAGAGGGAAAGAAGGGTTGAAGGACCTATCCATGCAAGAAAAAAGTATTTCCATCTAGGAACTAGTAAGCAAAGAGGTATTATCTATGAACCCTTTGAAACAACATCAACAACACAAAGTCACTCTGCTAAGAATAGATAAGAATAAGATTGGAAAGAGGAATCCAGAGACCGAAGTCACAAGAAATAAGATAAGGAAGCTCAGTAAGAAGAAATCCAAATTAGAAAAACTACAACAAGTTACAGAAAAGACTTCACAGGAGACAAATCTGCAGAACTTGAACCTCATCAGAATAGCATAACCATGCAGAATGATACTTCTCCATGATGAAGTGATATGATCATTGGAGGCACCCCGACCGTTAGAATAACGCTGTAGAATGACTAGAAACACAATTATTTCTGGAAAGATCACCATTGGACAGTTGAGACCACGCCATAATGGATGGATTTCTATTGATTGAGGCATTCCTACCCGTTGGAGGAATCCATTACGTCGTTTATTATTTAACCCATCGGACACTGTGTCGGGACCACTTTTTGCAAACTGTGATATCCAAGATAATAGAAAACCTACTATATCACGCTGTTCTTTCTAGACCTTGGCATCCAATTGAGTACCTTGCTTGTTCGTTCGCCTACCCGATTTATTTTATTACAAGTGTGAATGTCGGGTGAACATAACGTGTTAGAGAAGTCTGTGGAGGAAATAATTGTACACCTCATGACTGAGAGATTCATGTATGTGGGAATACATGCATTGTAGACCGATGGATTGCAAGCATCCCCATCGACTGGACGACGTTCTAGCCACACTACTAAGAAGCGAAGCAAGCACCATGACAATCTGGCTAACGTCAAGTAGATTGCGTTGGTCTTGCTAGAATACATACCACCTTTGGTTGGCATGGTGAACCGCAACAACATCCCATGGGATTTCGAGTATATGTTGATCACTACATACATCCTAAAGGGGATACGCATAGTTGGACCCCAGTTAGGACATATCCTAGCACTGAAGAAAAACAACTTCAACCTTAGAGACAGGAAGAAATATGTGATCCTTGCATCACATAGGTATTTGATGAAGATGACTGGGAAGAAGTCACGCATAGTCTCCTAGCTGTGGATAAAGGAGATTTTGCAATCAATGATCCTAAATGTAATGAATATCCCCCACTTCGGTCGACATCAAGAGGTTAAAACTTGCATTAAAATCCTCTGGTCGTGCTACCATGGAGGGTATCTTTGGCTCAATAGACACGTTACTGTGGATTCGATGCTAATCTATCTCATCACAGGACTGAGCATGCAGGGACCAAACCCTCAAAATTTCTATCCAAGGAAGGCTGTAGATCTCTCCCTGGCACAGAGCATAAAGGAATACTATGGCGATGTAGAGAAGGGAAGGGGAGGCTACAAGGTAGCCTCCATCCAATATGGCGTAGTGTGCCTATCTTGTCAGCTTATAGCTGGTAAGCTCGTCAGAAATAACCATCCGACACAGGTCACTGGATTTGTAGTAGACCTCGGAGGGAAGTGCGTAGAAGGCATGCAAATGAACTGGGCAAGCTACCTCATCAACGAGTTGGAGAAGGAATGTCGCGAAGCATAAGATCAGGGATATGAGTTTCATTTCAGTTGGCTACTGGTACTGATATCCTTCTTCACTTGGAAGATGCTGGAAGGAGTGACATTCCCAAAATTTGAGCCATCGGAGCCATTGGACGCAAGGTTCTCTACCTTGTGGTATACAAATGATATGGTGAAGTAGTGGAAATAGAAGACGGTGTTCCATGCTTACTACCTACGGCTGAAGCATGCTATTGAAGCATTCCCATGAATGACACCCAACACTTTTCATCAGTACAGGCCACTAGCGAGGTTTTGTGCAGATCGACACTTTATTTACATCACTATGCATAGGGATGAAAGTAAGGAGGAGTAGCAGTCCTATTATAAGCTGACCGATGAAGACATGGATGAGATCACCAAAGAATTCCCAACATAGTTCGTTTTACTAGTGGAAGATGCAGAAATTTCTTTCCCTGACATCATAGGTAGTCCATTGGTCACCCGGGTCAAGCGTGATGGGCAGGCTAGCATGAAGAAAAAGAAGAAAAAGGAGGAAGTCCAAAACATATAAACTGATGAGGAGGACAGTGCATCAAAGGAAACTAGGCATGACTCACCTGTAGGAGGAGGAGGAGATGAAGTGAACCAAGAAGGAGGGGAAGAAGGAGAAAATCAAGAAAAATGTGAAGTCACACCGCTAAAGGATCCCCCTACTGAGGCCGAAACATTGAAGAAAAGGAAGGTTTCTCCACAGAAACCCTCAACAAGAAAGAATACTTGAGCCAATAATCCTCAGTCGAAGAATGTGCTCATAGTGGATGATGTCGATATCATCATCGCAACCATGGAGGACGCCTCAGAGGATATCCTGCAAAGACATGAAGCAAATCAAGAAACATTGTATGAAAGAATAGAAAAGGACCTCAAAGACATACAACAAGCCATCTACTCAAGCTGCACAGTGCCTACTATGCCTTGTTAAATAGAAATTGCAGAATTGGGGGATGAGCCCACCCAATTAAGAAGATTCGAAGATGCAACAGAGACTCAACTTCATCAAGCCCAAGAAGAAAAGGAGAAGGATACATAAGATGTGAAGGAAGAAAAGGAGGTCATAAAGAAACTTCGAGTTGCACAGTAGGAGAAAGATGAAATTCGAGCAATGTTCGAGGAGGACAAAGTGAGGATGCAGAAAGAAAAATACCAGTTGCTCATAGAGCAGACTGTGGTTAAAGAAGCAGTAACTAAAGAACTTCTCTCTATTTCGAGCTTGGTACAGGAGGAAGAATAGTCAACCGAGATACAAGTGGGGAAGCTCACTGAATCCATTCAACAACTTCAAGAAAGAGTAATGGAGATAGAAATCCAAGCAATGTCGAGCACTCCGCAAGAAGTGTGCGATCAGAGGGAATTAATCGCCAAAATCAAAGTAGAAATAATCAGGGCACTCACCTCAGAGTGTAAGAAACTGATTGATCGGAGTGCACAGACCTATGAGCACCTTGCCAAAGATCCAGAGCTGAAGAAACTACAAGCATAACTCTAGGTAGTGAAGCATCAAGTTGAGGCAACTCGAGCTAAGCTTGAGGCCTTCGAGGAAGAACTACCCAGATCTGAGTCACTCGGGACGAGTCACAGGTGAGTTTTGGGGGCCTGTTTTCCCTTGACCAATTTTTGAGGAAACATTGGTCCTGTTTGACCACTCTTGGGACTTCGACAGGATGTTCAAAGATGGATCTCTCAAGCGAAGCGAAGATCGAGGGATATCACTTGTTTTGTAGACCCAACAAGAGGTTTATTAGGGTTTTTTATTAGGGTTTTGGAATGTCTTCCCATGGGTTTACCCATGATTAGAACTTGTTGTAATTGTATAAATAAGTAGTAGCTAAGAAATGTAGATGGCGATTGGCCTAGTGCATGACTACTAGTAAGGTTGGCTATGTGAAAAGAGTATGTTCATCTTAGTGCAAGATATTTTAAGTTTCTTGGTGCAATATGGTTGTGTAATGCAAGGCTTTGTGCGAACAGACTGTGTAAGAGTTGGCTCTGTGCCTTGACCTATTTTTGGGAAGGAGGATCTGGTGCACAACTCGTAGATCTCCTGTCCTTTGCGGAGTTAGGCTCTATGGATTTGTGCACATGAGCAGATGAATGTAAGAATATTGGAGACTAATAAAGAAGAAGAAGAAGTTGGTGGGAATAGCCCCACACCGGAGTGAACCACGTATATCCTGTGTCTTGATATGCTTTGTGTGATGTTGCTTATGTGATTATTTGCTTAGTGTTGTTGATGTTATATATAATGAATGCATTTGATGTTGTATATTAGTGCTTAATGATGTGAATGAATGCTAGATCTAAGTTAGTGATATGTGCTAAGTGATGGAAATTAATCCATCTATATTGTCACTACGCTGATCTGTAATAAGGGTTTAACTTGCGATGTGAATAAGGTTGAAGAACTAATGAATATTCTGGCTAAGTGCTCTGTTAAGTGTTGTAATCACAAATCTGTGTGCGAGCTTGGTTGTAGACACATGAGTCATACAACCCCTCCTTCCTCTACCTCGGGTGAGACTTCATCTTCTCTGAAGGTGTTGCCGAAAGGGCCGATAGTTAAGGTTTTGTTGGTGCATTGTTGAAGCATTAAAACCTCGGTCTTCCCCTGTGCCAACACTTCTTAAATGATGTTATTGAAGAAGAGGTGTATACAGAAAAACCTCAAGGTTTTGAGGTTGAAGATAGAAATACTGATGTATGCAGGTTGAAGAAGGCTCTGTATAGGTTGAAGCAAGCTCCTAGAGATTGGTATGGAAGAATTGATAGTTTCATGATGAGCTTGGGCTTTACAAAGAGTAAAGTTGATTCTAACCTTTACTTAAAGGTTATGAATGATGAGCTACTTATATTTTTTTTGTATGTGGATGACTTATTCTTAACTGGATAAGAAAATCTCATCACTGATTGTAAGAAGAAGCGCGTTGCAAAATTTGAGATGAAAGACCTAGGCCTAGTGCATTATTTCTTATGTCGTGAGGTTTGGAAGAGCTCAAAGAAGATCTTCCTTAACTAAGGGAAGTATGCAATTGAAATACTGAAGAGGTTTGATATGTTGGAATGTAAATACATGAACACACCCATGGAAACAAAGTTGAAGCTCCTGGTTGATACTTCACCATAATTGGTTGATTCTACATTGTATAGACATATAATTGGATTGTTGATGTATTTGACCAATACCAGGCCCGATATATGCTTTGTCATGAACACCTTGAGTTAGTATCTAGTAGAGACCAGATGTGTTCACTTTGTAGCTACAAAGCATGTGATGAGATACCTTAAGGGTACATTGGACTCAGTTATACTAGAGATCATGAATTCAAACTATATGGTTATACATATTAAGATTGGGCTGGAAATGTTTCTTATAGAAAGAGAACTTTAGGATTTTTTTTTAGTCTGGGGTCATCCATGAATTCATGGCAGAGAAAGAAGCAATCCAACATTTCTCTCAGCATGACAGAAGTGGAATACATTGCAGCATGTTCTTCCAGTTGTGAATCCAAATGGATTTGGAAGTTGTTGACATGTCTACTCTATTTGGATATGGAAGCCATCATGATTGTATGTGATAAGTAGAGTTGCATAAATATGACATAGAACCCTATGTTCCATGATAAGTCAAAACACATAGAGATTTAGTAGCACTACATTTGTGATACGGTGTAGAGGGGAGCTATAAAGCTCCAATATGTTGGCACAAATGAGCAGGTTGTAGATGTGTTGACCAAGCCTCTATCTCATGTGAAGTTTGAGCACTTCCGAGAAAAGATTAGTGTTTTCCAAAAGGACCTCCCTCAAAAGGGAGAGTGATGTTGATGATACTATGGTATCCTGACCAACATCGGGTAGCTCCATTAGGATTTTATATCCTAGGGGACTGATCATCCCTAGGAAGATCCTGAAGGTCTAGTAAGGATGGTCTGTCAGAGTACCTGTGCATGTATATTCCAATTGTGGTCAGTAGTGGTAGCTCCATTAGGATTTTATATCTTAGGGAATCTTATGATTCTTGTGTAGATATCGAAGGTCTGATAAGAATGATCAGTCAGAGTACCACGTGGTAGTTCCGTTAGGATTTTATATCCTAGTGAATATTATGATTCCTGGAAATATCTCGAAGGTCTGGTAAGGACGGTATGTTAGAGTACCACGTGGTAGTTCCGTTAGGATTTTATATCCTAGGGAATATTATGTTTCCTAAGAAGATCATGAAGGTCTGGTAAGGACGGTCTGTCAGAGTACCACAAAATGTTGTTGTTTCACCTGCCTCATTTTGTTTTCATATGATGATGATGATGATGTGATCTCAACCTCGTGTTGATGATGTTGATGATGTTGTTATCTCAGCTTCATGATGATGATATTTTTATCTCGGCCTCGTGTTGATGATTTTGATGATGTTGTATCAGCCTCGTGCTGTTGATGATGATGACATATCATTTTTGTACTGATTTTATGATGTTATATTAGTGTTATACTAATTGATGTTGATGCAGATAATGATGATGCTACTCTAGCTCCATGTTGTAAAAGATGATGTTGTTTATGATGAGATAAAACTTCTGATGATTTATAGATGTGCTAGTCAATGTTCCATATGATATTGATGATGCTTCCCTCTCTCTCTCCTGATGATGTTGTATTGTGTAATACCCTTGTTTTTAAAGGGGAGTGTTGAAATATTGTAATTATGAAGAAAATTCTAATTATAATTGAGTTATTATTGTATAGATCAATCCCCTTTTGTGGATTGATCATGTTGAGACTTATGTATGACAAAATACCATTTTTTGGATTGGTCAAACCCTAATCAAATGGTTCTAATTGAGAAGTCGTCCCCTAGGGATAATTAAAGTGGTTTTAACCTCTTGTTGGAGAAGTAGGCCCTTCCTAATGAAGAGACACAACCATAATGCTCCTCAACTAGTATAAATAAGAGAGGATGGTGCCTCATTATCTTACTCACTCAAGTCACTCATTTAGTGCACAAGTTTGAAGGAATCTGCAATTAGAAGAAGGAGAAGAGAGAGGTGCATTGCTTAGTCTTGGAGATTCTCTAGTGTTTGGTATTTTATCTTGGCATTGTATTAGCAATATATATTAAGGAATTTTTTGCTGGGTTTTCTTCCCCATGAGGGTTTCCAAGGACAAAATGTTGTGTACCTTGTGATTGTGTTTCTTTTAGTGATCCTACTTACGCTATTACTGTCTAGTAAATTGAAAAGAACTTAATAACTTCTCTAAATTTAACAGGTCTAAGGTGTTTGGGCATTATTGATTAGGGGATTCAAACTATAGGTTTGAAGTCAAGGGGATTGTGTGTTATAGGTTTTGAGGTGAATGGGTTAGTTGGCCAATGATTAACGGGTTAAATAGGTTAGGATTTATTAGTTAGGGGATTTGAGGTTAGTTGGGTGGGTTAGGGTTTTGGGGTTAAACCTTAGGATTTTAAAGGGAATGTATGGTATAGAAAATGGTTATGCGGTAGTTTCCTTGCCATGGAAAATGGTCAACAATAGTCAATGCGGGTCCATATGATAAAAAATACAAAAGGATTGATAGGTTATGGGGGTAAGTCATATGGGTTATTTTTAATACCCCCAGTTTGGTACCCAAATTGTAATATGTTATGTACATATGATATTTTAGTTTGGTGTGCTTATTGTTGATTAAGGTTGATTTTCATTGATGTCAACCCTTGAAGAAAGTCTGGTAGAAAATTCTAGTAGCACAAAGGTTTGGGTAATGGACCCAAGTTTGTTTGATGTAAAGATGACTCATTATTGTCTTGTCATGGTTGATAAGAATTACAAATGGATGAAATCCAAAGTGGTCCCCTTATGGTGAAATCCCTCATGGGAAGACACTTTGCAGATTGAGTTATGATAGAAGGTTAGAGAACGCATGCTTAATTGTGGAATAATGAGATGAAGGTTAGTGAATTTGTTAGTGAAACTACTCTATATGGATAACACTTGTCATGCCATTTCTGGTGGTATGGGGAACATCACATAACTCCTTATGGTTAGAGATTTATGGCCATGTGAAGTTGGAGGACCCTCATGAGTCATCTAAAATCCCCAAATAGTCAAAGTGTTTGCAAAAGAAATTGTTTAAATAATAAAGTTAATGGATAACTCCCTACAATAAGGAAAGTGGGATGCTACATGAAAGAATAAATAAGAGGCAAGGATTTCTCATTTTAATCACACTTGAATATCATTGAATATCTATTTTTGTGAAAGGTTATTTGGGCATGTATTACTAATAGAAAAAAATTGCAGCAGAAAAAGTGCAGCAGGAAAAGGGTAGCAGAAAAAGTGTGGCAGGAAAACTATGACATAAAAAGTGTGGCAGGAAAGATGTGGCAGAAAAAGTGCGGAAGAAAAAGTGCGACAGAAAAATCGCGGAAAAAAAATCACGGTAGAAAAAGTGCGATAGAAAAATTGTGGCAGAAACATCACGGCAGAAAAAGTGCGATAGAAAAATCACGACAGAAAAAGTGAGGCAGAAAAATCATAGCAGAAAAATCACAGTAGCAACATGGTTGCTGCCTATTTATGAGAGATATGGCACATCTTGTTTGAGGTATGTTTTGTGAGCTAGGGTTTATCTCTTGAGATGGTATTTGATGTTCAATATTGCTACATATATCATATTTGTTGAGTGATACAATTGGTATTTTGTTGTTGATACTTGGCATATGGGTATTGGTCTTTCAGTTGTGGTGTGTT
The DNA here is from genome assembly GCA_009831015.1 of Picea engelmannii. Classification (NCBI taxonomy): domain Eukaryota; kingdom Viridiplantae; phylum Streptophyta; class Pinopsida; order Pinales; family Pinaceae; genus Picea; species Picea engelmannii. Next base: position 13,708 of record WSFP011275212.1, read on the forward strand.
GTTGAAATTGTTGGTTTAACTTGAGGCTACATAATAGTGAGGTTGTGCCACATGGTTTGATGTAAGGGTTTATGGTATTTGGTTTATGGATATAGTGATGAATGTTTAGATAAATTTTGATGGTTATATTGGTTTATGTCTTTGGTATATGGTTGAGGTACATGTTGGGTACATGGTTGAGACAAGTAGTTGATGAGTTCACACATAAATGAGGTGTATAGTTGATGAGTTAGCACATACATGAGGTGTATAATTGATGATGTTGGTACATATTGATGAGTCAAGGTTGATGCATGGTTGATGCATGGTACATGTTGGTTGAAGTTATGGGTATAGGTTGTTTGGTGTAGGTTGATTGGTATAGGTTGTTACAGGTTGACAGTGGCAGTGGTTGATTCAATGATAGTGACAGTGGTTGATTCAGTGATAGTTACAGGTTATCTACATTTGGAATTTATATTTCGGGGTGGTTGGACAGGGTAAGGATGAGTGGTTGTAGCTACCTTCCGGTTATAGCCATAGAACTTAGGGGTTGTAGCCTCCTTTTGGTTGTAGCCAGAAAATTGGGGAGTTGGAGATTCACTCAGGTTGTATCCTAATAAACTAGGGGGTTGGATCCTCCTTCTAGTTGTAGCTGGAAAAAAAAGGAAGTTGGTGCTTCCAATGAATGTAATTCTTCAAGACATATAAGAAAAATCATTATGTGGTTTTCTCCCACTTTGGGTTTCCATGTAAAACACTTGTGTACTATGTATGTGTATGATTGCTCATTTGTTCATTCCATATTTACTCTGCAGTTATTGGATGATAATGTTACATTGATATAAAACTTGGATTATATGGTTAAAAAGGATTAAATTTCTCTATTATTGATTCACCCCCCCTCTCAGTAATCCAATAATTGGAATCATAGCAGGTTTGTTCAGAAATCAGTTTAACCATTGAAAGGTCAATCATGGAGAGAAACAACTTGTATAAAAATGGAATACCACATTTTGATGGACAAAAGTATGCATTTTGGAGCATAAGGATGAAGACATATATATATAGGCACAAGGATTTGAAATTTGGAAATCAATTATAGATGGGTACACAAAACCAACAGTTCCGTCGACAAATGAAAAAGCAATAAAACTCAGTCAAAATAATTTGAAAGCCACAAATGCACTTCTGAATGGTCTTGGAGAATCATTATTCACCAAAGTTGCACATTGCAAATTCACTAAAGAGATTTGGGACAAACTTTGAAATATTTATGAAGGAGATTTAAAATTCAAAGCAACAAAGATTCAAACTTACAGAGGTCAGTTCAAATAACTTAAGATGAAGTAAGATGAGAATATTGCAGCTTACCTTTTACGAGTTGATTAAACAATAAATTAAATCATAGGATTGAGAGAAGAAATCAAAGAATCTGTAATTGTTCAAAAGGTACTAAGATCTCTTCCTATGAGATTTGACCATAAGATATCAACACTAGAAGAAAGAACATATATAAACTCAATAAACATGGATGAACTACATGGAATCCTCACAGCATATGAAATGAGAATTGAACAAGAAAATCCATATATAAAAGAAGCATCTTTCAAAGAATCCAAAAGGTCAAATAAAAAGGGAAAGAAAAAATAAAAATAATATAGAAGCAGCAGTGACATCTCAGAAGATGATGAAGAAGTGTCCAACTTTGTCAGAAGATTGAACAAGGGAACCAACGATAGGTATAGAGGTAAGATTCCTTTGATTTGTTTTAATTGTGATGGTATTGGTCATTTTGCTAAAAAATGTCCTCATAAGAAAAAGAGAAATGATGAAGGTTACTCAAATAGCAAACAAACATATAAAGGAAAAATAACTACAAAGAAAGTTTTCAAGAAAATATTATGCACTAAAGAATACATGTCATCATCAGACGAAGATGAAGTCAGTGACAGTAAGACAAAAAGAGTTATATTCATGGCAGTAGAAGAATATGATAAATAAGAAGACAAAGAAGAATATGAAGAGGTAGAAGTTGAGTACTGATAAGAATTGATGTGTGCCATCGAAGTTATCATAAGAAAAAAGAAGAAAAATAAGAAACTACAAGTGGAACTAGACAAGAAAGAAGACACTCAAGAACTAGAACAAATGATCAAAAATTTGAAGGTTCAAATAGAAGAGGATAAAAGAATTGAAGAAACACTCAAATAACAGATAGAATAAAAAGACAGGATCATTGGAAATTTGGAAGCAAAGATTGTCACATTAAGAAAGGATATTCAAAAGAAAAATATGAAGAACAACTCATAAGTTTTGGATGACATTATCAGTGGTAAAAGACCTCATCATGACAAGTTTGGAATTGGATACAATAAGAAATAAAAGGATCAAGCTCCAAAACAACAAAGAAAGAAACATATCCAAAAAGCAATGCATAAATAATCAAAGGGGATAGGAAGATCTACATGGAATATTACAGGGACACTCCTCCATCGAGAAGATTCAGATTTCAGAATCAACAACTGACAAATAGGCCTCAAGAGGAAGAATAATTAATAAGAGTACCTCCTTTAAGAATATATTCAACTCCCAGGTATCAAACAATATTTTTTGGTTTATGTTATGCATGTAATAATTTTGGACATAAAGTTGTGAATTGTAGAGCTAGCAACAGGAACACAAACAAATTTGAAAGTCATACACAAAAGGGTTGTCCAAGAAGGCCTAGTGAAACATAGAGAAGAAGTTACAACATGTTTAAATCTTTGAGCACTGAAGTGGAATGTTACAAATGTAACAACTTTGGACACATGTCCAAAGATTCCATAATGGCAGTCCCTCCCAGAGAACCACGACAGAATAACAACAATCACAAACACGAACCTCAGAAAAGGACATGGATAAGAAAGAATAATCAATATAGGAATGAAGAATGCACACTCGCTCTACAAACTAAGCATAAGAAACATGGTTGTTGTGTTGACAATGGATATTCAAAACACATGATAGGTGATAGAGACATGCTTCTTACATTAATAAAAGAAAGATATGGATCAGTCTCCTTTGGAAATGATGATTCAACTAAAATCATTGGAAAAGGCACAGTCAGAATTGGGAACAAGAATACCAAGGCAGAAAATGTTCTACTAGTAGAAGATATGAAACATAATCTTCTAAGTGTGAGTCAAGTGTGTGACCAAGTTCATAAATTTACTTTTGATTCATAAAAGTGTGAGATGAGAAAATAAGGTTCAGGAAAATTGATTGCTACAGCTGCGAGAACTTCAAGCAACATATATGTGTTAAGTGAAATTGGAAATGAAAAGTGTTGTCTAGTAAAGGAAGATGAAATTTGGCTATGGCACAAAAGAATGGGTCGCATACATTTTGATAACCTTGTCAAAGTCAGCAAAAGAGAAGCAGTCAGAGAAATGCCCCAGATCACAAAACCAGCCAATACTTTATGCAAGCATTGTCAACATGGAAAGCAAACAAATACCAGGTCCAAATCAAAGGAATATTCAATAACAAGACCAATGGAAATTGTGCATACTGATCTAGTTGGACCAACTACAACAAAGGATTTAAAATGTGAGAAATACTTTATGTTATTAGATGATGATTATGAAATAATGACTGCAGTTTGTTTTCTCAAGAATAAGTCAGAAGATTTTGAAAACTTCAAGATCTACAAGGAAATGGTTGAAAATGAAATGGATTCAAAAATCAAATACTTGAGATATGATAATGGAGGAGATTTCACTTCAAAGGAATTTATGGACTACTACAATAGTCATGGAATAAAAAGACAATTCTCCGTTGCTAGGACACCTAAATAGAATGGAGTTGTTGAAAGAAAGAAAAAGACCGTACAATAAATGGCTCGAACAATGCTAATGGATTCAAAATTGACATATATTTTTTGGACACAGGAAGTGCATACAACCATTCACATTCAAAAGAAAGTAATGCTCAGAAACAACACTAACAATACTCCCTACGAGCTATGGAAAGGAAGACTAGCAAATGTGAAACACTTTATAGTTTTTGGAAGCAAATGCTACATCAAAAGAGAATATGGTAGAATGGGAAAATTTGACTCTCATGTGGAAAAAAGAGTACTTTTTGGTTACTCAAGTACAAGGAAAACATACAAGTGTTACAACCTGAGATTGCACAAATTTGTGGAAAGAATCAACGTAGCAATTGATGAAACAGGTAGACAAGAATTAAAGGAAGAATAAAATGAATCAATGGAACAACTTTACGAAGAAGAAACATAAGATGAAAAAGAAGGGGAAGATAAAGAAGATCTGACAGAAGAAGAAGAGAAAGTTTAGCAAGTGCCTCCAAATACACCTAGCAGACGAGTACAGAGGAATCATCCTTTAGATCAAATTATCAGAAACAAAGATGCAGGAGTTGAGACTAGAAGAAGAATGTGTTCACTAGAACAAATGCACCTAGAACTCTCATCTACGATTGAACAAACCTATTTTGAAAAGGCTAGCAAGGAGGCCATGGATGAAGAATTGGATCAAATAGAGAAAAATGACACTTGAGAATTGGTTCCAATACCAAATGATAAGAATGTGATTGACACAAAGTGGGTATACATGAATAAATTGAATGAATGTGGACAGGTTACAAGGAACAAAGCTATATTGGTATGTAAAGGATATGCACAGGTTGAAGGAATTGAACTTGAAGAGACATTTTCCCCAGTTTCCAAAATGGAAGCAATCTGATTGTTTTAGCTTATGCATGCTCCAAAAATATTTAAGTGTATCAGATGGACGTAAAATCAACTTTTCTAAATGGGGAATTTGAAGAATAAGTCTACATTGAAAAACCAAAAGGATTTCAGTTATCAAAGAATGAATATTATGTGTGTAAATTAAAGAAGGCCTTGTATGGTCTAAAATAGGCTCCTAAAGCATGGTACTCTAGATTGAATAAATATCTACAATAGGAAGGGTTCAGAAAATGAAGTGCAGAGAACAACCTCTACATCAAGGTAAGTCAATATAGTATTTTATTAATTGAATTTTTTGTTGATGATATTATTTTTGGTAGTGATGATGACAGGTTAAGCTAGAAATTTACAAAGGATATGCAAAATGAATTTGAAATGTCATTACTTGAAGAACTATCCTTCTTTCTGGGACTTCAGATACATCAAAGAAACCAATGATATTTTATTTCTCAAACCAAGTATATCAAATAAATGCTAAAGAGGTTCAGAATGGAAGATTGCAAACCATTTATCACTCCCATGCAAACCAGTTTCAAGTTGAGCAAAGATGATGATTCAAATTCTATAGATTAGAGGAAATATAGGTCAATGATTGGTAGCCTACTATATGTGACAACATCCAGACTAGATGTAAAGAAGGAAGTTGGACAGGTGGAAATATTTCAAGAAGCACCAAAGAAATCACATGTATTAGCAGTGAAGAGGATTTTTAGATATCTCAAAGGAACATAAGAGTTTGGATTATGGTATCCAAAAGGAAAGGATCTATCACTTATTACCTATAAAAATTGCAGATTGGGAAGGTTGTATTGATGACTGATGAAGCACTAGTGGAGAAATATTCTACTTGGGTGAGTGTTTAGTATCATGGATAAGAAAGAAACAATCATCAACAACTTTATCTACAACTGAGGAAGAGTATATTGTAGCAACAACATGTTGTACACAGGTTCTTTGGATGAAATAAAATCTAACAGATATACAGGTTGAGTATGATGATCCCATTCCAATATCTTGTGATAATACAAGTTCCATTAGTATCTCAAAGAACCCGATGATGCACTCCAAGACGAAGCACATTCCAATCAAGTATCACTTTCTATGGGAACAGGTTGCAGAAAAGAACATCAAAGTCGAGTATGTGGGCACAAAATAATAAGTGGCAGGCATCTTAAAAAAAAAACTTCCACGGGAAGCCTTTGAGTATCTTTGCCAGAGACTGAGATTTATTTCTACTCCAAAATGAATATTTTTGAATGATTATCTTATATGTCTTAGATGTACATGAGGAAGAAGCATAAAGAGGACAGATCAGTTAGGGAGAGAATCCCTAGATGGAAAGATACCTTTTCCATTGATGATAAAGGGGAAGAGATTTATTAGATGCAGAGGACATAGGCATGATTCTAGGGGGAGCAAAGGTCACAGAGATGTAGAGGACAGAGGCATGGTTTGAAGGAGACCATGACTGATATGACTTCAGTATTGCATGACATGATTTTAGTATTGCATCAGAGTGTTTCCATCAATGCCAAAGGGAGATATTTTTTATTAAGGTTGGTTGTCATTGATGTCAACCCTTGATGAAAGTCTGGTAGAAAATTCCAGTAGAAAAAAGGTGTGGGTAATGGACCCAAGTTTGTTTGATGCAAAGATGACTCATTATTGTCTTTTCATGGTTGATAAGAAGTACAAATGGATGAACTCCAAAGTGGTCCCCTTATGGTGAAATCCCTCACGAGAAGATGCTTTGCGGATTGAGTTATCCTAGAAGTATGGTTAGATAAACCATGCTTAATTTTGGAATAATGAGATGAAGGTCAGTGAATTTTTTAGTGAAATTATTCTAGATGGATAGTGCTTGTCATGCCATTTCTGGTGGTATGTCGAACATCGCATAACTCCTCACGATTAGAGAGTTATGGCCATGTGAAGTTGGAGGAGCCTCATGAGTCATCTAGAAGCCCAAAAAAGTCAAAGTGTTTGCAAAAAAAATTGTTTAAATAATAAAGTTAATGGATAACTCCCTAAAATAAGGAAAGTGGGATGCTACATGAAAGTAAATATAAGAGGAAAGGCTCTCTAATTTTAATCACACTTGAATATCATTGAATATCTATTTTTGTGAAAGGTTATTTGGGTAGGTATTATTCATAGAGAAAAATTGCAGCAAAAAAAGTGTGGTAGGAAAAGTGTGGAAAAAAAAGTGCGCTAGAAAAAGTGTGTCAGGAAAGTTGTGGCATAAAAAGTGCAAAAGAAAAATTGTGGTAGAAAAAGTGCAACAGAAAAATCACGGCAGAAAAATCGTGGCAAAAAAATCACGGCAGAAAAAGTGCGGAAGAAAAGTCGGGGTAGAAAAATCACGGCAGAAAAGGTGCAGCAGAAAAAGTGAGGCAGAAAAATCGCAGCAGAAAAAGTGCGGTAGAAAAATCACGACAACAACATGGTTGGGGTCTATTTATGAGATATATGGCACATCTTGTTTGAGGTATGTTTTGTGAACTAGGGTTTATCTCTTGAGATAGTATTGAATGTTCAATATTGTTGCATATATCAGATTTGTTGAGGGATATAGTTGGTATTTTGTTGTTGGTATTTGGCATATGGGTATTGGTCTTTCGATTGTGATGTGTTGTTGAAGTTGTTGGTTTATCTTGAGGCTACATAAAAATGAGGTTGGTTTGATGTAAGGGTTTATGGTATTTGGTTTATTGATAGAGTGATGAATTATTAGATAACTTTTGATGGTTATATTGGTGTATGTATTTGGTATAAGGTTGAGGTACATGTTGAATACATGGTTTAGACAAGTAGTTGATGAGTTGGAACATACATAAGGTGTATAGTTGATGATGTTGGTACATCTTGATGAGTAAAGTTTGATGCATGGTACCATGGATGATTTTAGGGGCTAAATTTTTCTCACGGGCTAATTTTCCATGGTTTTTCCAAAAACGAGATTCACTATTTTCAAAATGTTTCACCCAAATTCTATAGGATAAAATTATTTTACCTTAAAAATCGCCAACAATTTATAAAAACTATATAAAATACTTAGAAATTTGAATATTTTTACAAAAATATCTCCAAACATTTATAGTTGACATATGAAGTATTAGCAATATTCGCCAAGGTTTCTACATTTTAAAATAAATTTCCATCCTTAAAATCGTCCCTGCATGGTACATGTTGGTTCAGGTTATTGGTACAGTTTGTTTGGTACAGGTTGATTGGTACAGGTTGTTACAGGTTATTGGTACTGGTTGACAGTGACAGGTTAACAGTGGCAACGGTTGATTCAATGAAAGTGACAAGATGAAAGTGGTAGTGGTTGATTCAGTAATAGTGAGAGGTTATCTAATTTGGAATTTATATTTTAGGGCGGTTGGATGGGGCAAGGACAGGTGGTTGTAGCGACCTTCCATTTATAGCTGGATAACTTAGGGGGTTGTATCCTCCTTCTGGTTGTAGCCAGAAAATTGGGGAGTTGGAGCTTCCCTCAGGTTGTAGCTTGACAAAATAGGGGGTTGGAGCCTCCTTCCAGTTGTAGTTGGAAAACAAAGGAAGTTAGTGCTTCCAATGAATTTAATTCTTCAATGCATATAAGAAAAAACATTCTGTGGTTTTCTCCCACTTTGGGTTTCTTGTGTACTGCATATGTGTATGATTGTTCATTTTTTCATTGCATATTTACTCTAGAGTTATTGGATGATAATGCTACATTGATATAACACTTGTATTATATGGTTAAAAAGATTAAATTGATCTATTACTATTTCACCCCCCCTCTCAGTAATCCAACACTTATATGATATTAGGCTAGAGAGCCTATTTAATGAAAGGACAATCAACCTAGCATTCTAAAATGTAATCACACTCATATATATTAATAAAAATGCATCATGACTACATAACAAGTTAGAAAAAAGAGTATGGGGGGATATAACTCCATAAGAGGGAGAGGGATTAAGGAAAGGGGCTAAGTCAAGGAATATAATATTATATTCTTAAGTCCTATTATTAATTATTATTTCATTATTATATCCTAAGTTTCCTAAGGAAGGGAACTAAGTTCCCAAATGGTGGGAAGGTGGCTACATGCATATCACTTGTCAAGTTTAATACATGCACATATAAGCTTTATTTTGAATGAAAAATGTACCATTCCAATCATTATTGTGAACTATAAATGGGTGTGATCCTGGAGAGCCACTAAGACCCTATGACTTGAGTACCTTGAGGATTCTAGGTGAATCCTTTATGATTAGTGGGAATATTTCTCCATGGGTTTCCTTGGGGAATATTGGATCCCTACAGGGATAATTTTCTAGGATAGGATTCCCTTGGTTTGAGGCATGGAGGTTACATAGCGATTCCATGAGAGAAATTGGAGTTATTGGAGCCACAACTCTAAGACTTCATTGCTAGCCTATGATGGATCCCTAGAAGGGAAGTGGGGAAGAGTGAAGGATTACAATGTAGAGAAGTCGGTGCACTTCCTTGGGTTTTGCAAGATGAGGGAGATGAGAGTGTGATATGAATTTTTGTTGGAGTTTGGTACCTTGTCCTAGTTTGAACCCAATACTATTTGTGAGACCTTAATTAGTTGGCCTAGAGAGAGTGTCTTTTCCCTAGTCGAGTCATAGCCGCAGCGCAAGGGTGAACTTATATTAAGAGATGTATAAGAACACAGTTTATGGTTGGGTGGAACATCTAAGATCTTCATGTAGTTGGTTTTTTTTTACACAAGATAACTATTATGATTATGGTTTATGTGCTTATTGTTGTGTTTATCTTGTGTACATACATTGTTTATGATTAATATGTGTGTGTGTGTGTGTGTGTGTGTGTTTATGTTGTTGTTCTTGTTATGTTACATGTTTCATATCAAGGTAGTATTAATTATGCATTCATGATAGGGAATAATTATGGTACCAGGGGTAACTTAGTGAAGGAACATACCTGGTAATATGACCAGGGTGCATATATATGGTATCAGAGTATATGATGTGTAATTGAAAGCATATAGTAAAGTTATGAATGTCAAATTATATAAATAATGATATCAAAGTTGTTATGTTATGGAAATATGAGTCGATTTAAAAAAAAATTAAGTACAATATGAACAAAGTTTGATTGTTAGTAATGTGACCTAGATAGGGTCCGGGTTTGTTAAAATTTTGAATTTCCTTGTGTCAGAGGTTGAATTATAGTGACATATGCCCAAAAGAGAATATGAGTCTAGGTTGTGTTACAAATTAGTATCAGAGTGTGGCTACAACATTGGGCCTGCATGGGCTATAACTAGAACATAGAGAGGAAATTGTTAGCAAGTCTACAAATTATTCGACATGAATTCCTATGTGAATTTGGGGAAATTTCTTAGAAATTGTGGAAATGGAGTTCAGAGGTATAAATTACCAATTTTAAACTTTACTTGAGTGATTAAAATCTTTGAACCGATGGGATTTAAAATTACAGATCTCAAAGACGAGATTGTGAATATGCCTGCAAACCATTTGAGGAAAATTATTGAGAAAAATTAGGTAAAATTAAGGAAAGAAACCCAATTTTTGGAGAAACTCCTTATCAAATTGAGTCTAATGAGGCCAAATTGAAATTTACAATGTCAACTTGGATAAAATTATATATTTTTAGAGGCAACCATGGATGAATTTGGGGAATATTAGCAAAACCCCCAAATCTCAGGGTGGATTTAGGTTGAATTTATGCCTAGAATCATCAAAGTGTCAAGTATGGTGGAAATTGGTCTTTTTTAGGATAAAATGTGACCCTATGAATCCAAATAAGAGTTTCATGGTAGCTCAAGAAGACAAGAAATTTTAAAAATTTTGGAAATTTCAAAAATTTAAAATTTTTTGAGAAAATTGAGAATTGGAAATTTTGAATATTTGAGAATTTTTGTATAGGCAATGACATTGATTCCAGGTGTCGAGTGATGTGGAAATGGTGAAATGGATTTACATAGTGGTAGGTTAGGGGGTCATGGAACTGAGGTGGCGGTCCTATGGGTTACTGGACAACTGCATCTGATAATTGTTTTATGGGACTTTGTTAAAGTGGTATTGTGAATGTTACTTGGTTCTCATAACCAATAGATTGATGCTACATGTCACAAGGGTGGTAATTGGGTATGGGGGTTGAAATAAAATTAACAAGTGGGATACTCAAATACATGTAATCATTGTGCACCATTGATCATGGATCAATGATCGTGGACATATGCACCCCGTCGAAGGGTTAACCTAGGTGTAGCTCGGAGGCCCATAATAAATATGTGTCATAGATATTAGATCTATGGTGATGAATATATGTGTTAGAGGAAAAATGTTGGATGTTACATGCACATTGTCATGATAAATCATAGGGTGTCAGGTGGGAAATCGAGTACAAGTGGGACCGAGTAAATAAAATAAAGATGAAAGGAAAATAATAAGAAGGAAGAAGAGAGAGAGGAGGTGACAAAGAGGTGATAGGGAAGGGACAATATGTATAATTATGTTACATGGCATCTCCTTAGGGTTCTAAGTGGACCTATGGTTCCACATCAACTATGTCATGTTAGTAGGTTTCCACATTAGGTATATGTCAACATGTTTTGAGAATTTTTTTTTTGGCCATAACATGAGAAAACTAACTCCAAATTAGGTGAAATTTTGGGTTTAAGTCTATAGTTTCAAGGCCCATAAATTTTCTAGTGAGGTCCATTGGCCAATTCCACTTCAGTTTACTAGAAATGGAAAATTAAAGGTTTTTGAAGAAGATGGTGGAACTATTTGGTAGAGGCCTTGTTATTGAGGAGTTTTTTTATAGTGAGTCCAAGAAGCAAACATGAATATACCTAGTTGATATTTTTTCCAAATCCCAAGGAGTTTGGATTGGAGCTGCCAAAATAGGAAAAAATCCATTATTTTGGGACACTTTTTGGGGATTTTTGAGATTTTCATAGGAAAAGAGACCCTAGATCAAAAATATAGAAAATTATATTTACTTTGAATTTTAGCTCCCCATCAATATAAAAAAAATTGTGTTCATGGAAATTTCCCAATTTTTCTCAGTTTGGATAAAGATTCCAAGTCTGGAGAAAATGTCAAAAGAGCAAAGTTGTCATTTCCATATTTTTGTAGAAAGCAACTGGAGCATCATATCACAAATATGAAAATTATGTGTTCTCACCATCATGATTAATATATATTCCCAATACAAAATTTATTCTAATTACTAACAAATGTCTTCTATAGGCAAAAAAAAGTTGGGCTCTAGCTTATTGTGCTAGTAAGACAAGTGCAAAAAACGGGGCAAACTTGGAAAATTTAGAAGACCATAACTTTTTTCTCAGAGCTTATAATTTAGATAGAGAATAATTATTATAAATATATTGGATATAATAATCCACCTATGGACCCATAATGGGAATTTTAATAGTAGAATTCTTATGGAATCAGAAGGAAGATGACTAGTGGCCTTAAAGGAAACAATTATGCATAATTTTATAGAATTGCTAAATTATTCCTATCTAATAGAATTTTGTTGCATGATCATTGATCAGAGTTAAGGATACAATAAAAATAGAGCAGGTTCTAAATTGAAAAATATATATGGAAAATTCACAGGGAATCTATAGAAACGAGGAAGAAGGTGGGGGAAATTATTCAAAATGTGCATTTGATTTCTTTAGGAAGTTGTAGAAACAAGACATTTAGGCTTAGTGAGAAATATGGAAGACTTCCAATGAAATTATAATTTGTAAAAAGAGTCCCATATGATAGAGGTGCACACCAAATGTGGATGATGTTCAATATAGGATATCTACATTTCATGAGAATGCCTATGCAGTAGCTACACATGGAGGTGCAAAGAATGGTAACAATAAGGGTGGTTTAAATAGAAGGTAAATAGTTTTGAACCCTACAATAAGGATGATAAGAGGAACTCAAATACAGAGTGCTATGTCAAGGGTTATTAAAAATATTCTTAAAGGCCATGAATGAATAATGTTAAGATATGATCCCAAGTTCAACCATAGTAGGTACACATGGAGGTGCAAAGCATGGTAACAATAAGGGTGGTTTAAATAGAAGGTAAAGAGTTTTGAACCCTACAATAAGGATGATAAGAGAAACTCAAATAAAGAGTGTTATGTCAAGGGTTATTAACAATATTATTAAAGGCCATGAATGGATAATGTTAAGATATGATCCCAAGTTCAACCATGAAGGATTGGGAATCCAAGAAGCTAGTATATTAATAAAGAGGGACATAATGCATATAGTTGTTGATCAAAAAGATTGTATTATGGTATTTAAGTCAACATTATGAGGATAAAACCCCCTCTATTTTTAAATAGGTTGTACTTATCTATTTTAAATAACATGCAATAACTAAAGATACCCAAGAGAGGACCAAACATTAATCTTGAAATAAATTTTCACATGCAAATAATACCTGAGAATCGATCAGGAATTATACAAAAAGTAAATATTTACAATATGTTACAAGGTTTGTAAACCAAAGGAATATAAAATATCATAGAATGACATTTCCATCACAACATTCATCAAAGTAAGACATGATATTCAACAAAAGAAAGGAAAGTATGGACCACATATAGAAAAGAACTCTAAATGATCATTCCATTAAATGAAATAAACATTTTAATAAACACACATTTGAAATCTCATGTTTAAAATCAAAGTATGAGAGATATGTAATGTTATGTCCCAAATAGTTCTATGGGAACCTCAAAAAATAATAGATGTCTTTATAAAATAAGAAATAATGTTTTGGGTTACAAAAACAATAAACTACATCTATCCTTCAAAGAGGACTTGGATGGGGCTCTTGTGGACCATAAAATGAGAGAGACTTGGAAGAAAAAATAAATAAGTCAGGGGTTAACCATAGGTTTCACAGTTTACTGTGAATAGAAAAAGAAAAATGACATTTGGTTAAGGAAGAAAAATGGTGAAGGAAAGAATAAAGTGACTACTCAACTTACTATGATGGAAATTCTGAACCTTCAATTGCTTGTTGAGGCTTATTTTGTAGATTGGTGTTGTTGTTATAAAGGTGGCATAATTGTTGTAAATGTTTCTTGCTCATATGTATTGGTTATCTTAACTAAGTCCTTTGTTAACCATTGTTATATATACTCCCTCATCAGAGAAACCCTTATTTGATGCTTGGTCTTAGTTTCGAATAAATCATTCTCCAATTCTCTCAAATCAATGCTTAATTGGTGTAACATGTCCTCAATATCATCATTCTTATTTACATACTGGACAAGCCACCTTTCTATTTCTTCTTTGGAGAATTCAGTCGATTTACTAAATTCATTAGCCCATGCAACAGTTAAGGATTCTAATTGTTCTAATAGTTTCTCCTTTGAAAAAATTATTGTATCCATTAGTAAATTTGTGCCATCTAAATATTTGATAATATAAACAAGTTTCAAGAATATGTTACCCCTCTTAATGTTAATAATCTCACACTCGAACTGCAATTCTCTTAGACATTTCATTCTTTATAGCTAGAAACCATTAATCTTTTTCATCCAAACCTTGGAGGGAAGGTTTTTCTATCATAAGTGTATGACTCAATATTTAAACTTTTGTTGTAAATGTTCCAACTACCTCTTTATAGAATCCTTCATCATTTTCTACTTCCTTTTGGAGATATTCCTTAAAGTGCAAAACCCTTGTTGAGAAGCTAGTTGAGCCCTATGCTAATTCCCAAATTTAAAGAATTAAGTATATAATATTCTTGATACCATCTCCAACATATTTTCCTACAACCATCAATAAAATAGATGAACCCTTTAATTTCTAATTTATTTCTAGGACATATTCAAGAGTAAGAACTAGCTTAACTGTAGTGATTGGTTTGACAAATAATGGTTTTGGAATCTAGTCTTTCTCTAGTTCCTGGATTATTTCATTTTCCATGTCAGAAATGGATTTCTTCAATTCTTTCTTAGTTTCATCATGAAATTGCACAATTTTTGAGAGTGAAACCCCATGAAAATCGATTTCTGACTTCCATATCTCAACAACTTTCTTATTCTTCATGTTCACTTTTTCTATCAATAAGTTTTTAGAATTTTTGTGGTAGGCCACATGGTGTAGTGTAACAAACTCTTCTTCAAATATTTCTAGGTCTTGAGAAGACAGACCCTCAATAATCACCCTGGCTTTTATCAATATCTTCTTTGACCATATAGGCTCTTCTATTATATCATATACTTCCATGGATTTGGGAATTTCTTCAATTTCAGGTAGATCTTGTCCCCATTTTTGAGTTTCTGTTTTTATTTTTATAGAAGTTTGTAAAGTGTGATATTTTCCCATTATTTTCTTAGTAGGGTCCTTGTCTCCACCGTTCTCTTAATTTCCAACATATGTTCTTCTTTGTTCCAAAATACTACTTCTAGGTTTATCTTTTATTGAAGCACCTTTTTGGGATCTATTGGGTGAATTGGGATTCTTATTGGTTAAATAGTTTCCCCTCCACTTGTAAAATTAATTATTTCTTTCCAATTCTTCAATATCATTTAGGGTTTCTTCAATAGAGGCCTTGGGGATGTTCTGGTTATCTCCTACTCCTTCTTTGAATTTCTCTGACTTACAAAAATATGATGAACATCCAACTAGAGACGTGTATAGAAAATGATTTTTTAGGATCAAAACCCTCGATGGCTTGGGATTATTTTAGAATGAGTTGATCCAATTGACCAAAAAAATCCTTTGAATGAGAGATGTGTTTGATAGTTATTTCCCCAATCCTCCACGAGAATGGAATAAATTGTTTCTTTATTTTTTCATTGAAAAAGTGCTCCCAATACTTGTATTGTCTACACACTTTGATGATAAAAAATCGATCAGAAACATAGAAGGGTAACAACAAGGGTTTCCCTTGGAACCTAATCAGTCTCAAAAGACTAAATTTCTCTAAATTTTCAAAAACTTATTTCTCAACGAGAAATGATGAAACCTCCAATGACAACCTTGATGAAGTAGGACCATGATTCAATTTCTTGAAAGAATATGATGAGCCCAATTATTACCTATTCTAAAGGCTCATCTTTGGAACATTTTCCCACCATAATATGACTTAATATTTGTTTTTGACCATATTTAATAGCAAGTCATGGGTATTAACACATATATCATTTGGATAATCAATCACGATAAAAAGATAACGATGCCCACTTATGTCCTATTCCATGGGGAGGAGAGCATTTGCATGTTTCTTAGTAAATGTGTTTTGAGGTGGATTTTTGTGTAAAATATGCCTTTTTTCTCTAATGTTTATTCCAAAAGTTGCGTATATCACCAAGCAGGTCTAACTTCATAAGTCCAGGAAACCAACCACCTAAAAAAATGGGATTTTGTCTCCCCCAAAGATTTTCCAACCAAGAATCAAAGGACATTGTCCCCACCTACCTCTAGAGCACTCTTTGTGCATTGATATCCACTCTTGATCAACAACAGTTGGAGATACAAATGTAATTGGATGACTTTCCTCATTCAACCACTTCTCTCCTCAATCTAAGAAAAAGAGGTCAAACTACCAGGCCTATATATAGACCTTCATCCTAGGAGAGAGGAGTGGGATAGGTTTTGGAGAATATTGTATTGAATCCTGTTCTAAGGATTTTTGTTAAAATCTTAGATCCTTTTTTCTTTTGATGCATTACTAGTTTTAATGGAATAAACATGGCTTTGATTCCATCTTATTAAATTTTTCTTCAAGTTTCCTTATTATTCTTGGGTAGGGACCACTCAAGAGGGCCCAAGGACCCTATTGCAATTTATGTAGTTTTCATGCATGTTAATTAGTGATTAGATAGAATTCGTTCTCTTTTGAAGTTTAACATATTTTTGCATGATTAATTCTAGTTTCTATCAATATTATCATTGACTGGTTAGTTACAACATGCATCCTGCAGAAATGTTCAATAGAATTTTGGAGAATCTTAGGTGCCTCCCAAGGCCAAGAACCTTAGATCCATTTGATTTTATTATATTCTAGCTTTGTTAATGCTTCTAAATACTTACACTATCTTTTCATGTTTCATTTTGCTTCATGTAGAAGTTCCATGTAGAAACTATATAGTTCCTATATAAATCTCATGTAGAAAGTATATAGTTCCTATATAAATCTCATGTAAGATAGTTTTAGCTTTAAATTTCATTTGTATTAATATTATTTTTATGAAAACATCAATAAACAATAAAAACACATATGGTTGCCATTGATCAAGGGATCATACATAAATAAGTGTGTTTTATTAATGTATCAGTTAAACATCTCTTTAATTACAATTTTGTTATGCACTAGAATACATTCATATTTTGATTTGATCTTCATAGTTTAGCATGTTTTATTTTTTGTCATTAGAATATATTTCCTTTATGTAATCTATAATTAAGTGTACTTTCATATTGTTTTTTTATCCTTTAAGCAATAGTTTAGAATTTCTTTCTTCTAGCTCAAGTTTTGCACCATTTCATGCATTTCAACCTTTGATAAGTCTCATACCTTTACTACCGACAAGTGCATACTAAATACACATTGCATAGAACCTCTCAAGTTTGTACAAACCTCAGGTTGAAAAAGTAAATTAATGAGCCAAGGATATAATAACATTATTGCTGCTATTCCTAGGGCCATCACTTTTTGGTGCCATTGTCGAGGAGGTAATGAATTTTACATATCATTTTGTTTTTTATTTCCTTTACGTGACCTGGAGAAGTAGAAAGGATAACTAACTCACAAGGTCGAGATCACAATATAATTTATGCAATGTCAAAACCCAATTGCTTTCACTTTGTGAGAGTATTGGTATCTCCTTGTCACACTCTTCTACATTATATAAAAGAAAAAAAATAGTTTTTACTTTATTTTTAATTTCATGGATGACTAGACCTAGAGATAGGAAAGGATTTTTTTTTCTAAAAACCACCACCCCAAAAATAGGTCCAAGCAATCTAGAGATTGGTCTTGAAACACTTGAAAGTTTCTTAGAAAGAGAATCTAGAGATTTTGAAAATATTTCGAAAGAAGGAAAATATACCTCACCTTGTGTTATGGCTAGTGAATAAGAGATATTTTAGTTCCCCATTCAAGAATCCAATGGAGAAGACAATATGTAAAATATTAATCCTTCTACATTTCCTCATTTTTATGGGCTTGTTTATGAAGACCCTCACACATTCATGTTTGAGTTTTCATTTATATGAAGGACATACGATTATACTACTAATGAAAATAAGCTCAAAATTATTCCTTCTACCTTGACGGATTCCTCTCTAATATGGTTCATGAGCCTGGAGGGATATAATATCACAACCTGAGATCAAATGAAAAATAACTCCAGTGAAATATATAGAGACTATTGTAGAGAAAGAGACACAAGGGATGATATTTTCAGAATGACACAAGGACCTGATGAATCTCTAAGAGAATTTGAAGAGATGTTTCAACTAAGCTACAAGAGAGCTCAAAATTACACTCTGGATGAAGAATCACTCAAGCTTGTCTTACTCATAGGGGTAAGAGAAGATCTGATGGAGAAATTGAATCTCCTATAAAATGGAGATATTTTTTGGTTGGACTGTGATTATATCAAAATAATATTCAAGAACCACTCAAGGTCCTCAATAAACAAAGGTATAAGTGGTAGAGGTTTGTTATCTCAATCTTCTAACCCTATAGATCATATAAATAATGAATTAGGAGGGTTAATCAAATATATGAAAATTAATATTTTTCATTTCGTATCCATGCAAATGGATACCTTGTAGATAAAAAATAAATAGGATGAAGTAGAGAATGCATTGGTTGTTTATTTTCCTAAATTCACTAAAAAACATCCTATAAATGAGTTCAATTTAGACCTTATATATGTTTGTGGTATTTGTGAAGAAAATAATCCAACTAACAAATGCCCTTATTTGCTAGGATTGAAAGCTACATTTCAAGGAGTAGAGGAGAATGTGGAATCACTATACTTTATCAATCAAAAGAGGCCTCGAGAAGGGTAAAATCATGAAGATGGGTAACACTTTTGCTTGTTTTATGAGAATTTTTTTTTAACAGGTTATACAACTTCCAGTAAACAAATGTATTTTTTTTATGAATTTTACTTTACTGTAAAAACAAAACTTGTGAAGAACATTGTTAGCTTTCTACTGACTATTTTTCAATTTTTTTTATTGAGATTTGATATGTCAATTTGGCAATTGTTTGACAGTATGTTCCTGAAAAATGGAGGGAAAGATAATAGGTTATTTTTTCCCCTAACAATGTATCCATTATTAAAAATTTTTTTTTGACAAATGAAATATAATGCAACAATCTACAAACACTCTATTTTGTGATGACTATAGTTTTTAATCTAACAGATGAATATTATAATTTCTAGATTTTTTTGAAGTTGATCAATTTGAAAAAGTTATAGATTTTAAACACATGTTTTCCCCCACCATGTATCTATCTTAATTTTTACTTAAAAGTAAAATCTAAAAATACCCTTTTGAAGAGAACAATTTAAGGATTATGAATATAAATTTCCCATAATTTTCCACTGTGTATTTTTAGAGATATGAATTTTTCATTTCACCGAATCATAATCTCACCTAAAAATATTATGCAGTGATTTTTTTTATAAAATTAAATAAAATTAGATAAAAGCAATGAAAATGAAAACAAATTATATCCAATGAAATTAGATTCAATTTTAAAATGTTGGTATCAATTCTGAAACTAAATTCTGATTATTTGTAGGAGTCTACTACCTGCAAAGATCAGGTAAGATGGAGAGAATTTGCACTTTCTTGCAAACAGTCCCATTTTTAGGTTTTTGGCCGAAACCTAGTTTTTAATGGAATTCGTAAAAAATAAACGTTTCGGCCGAAAAGTCTTTCGATCGAAATATGCTTAGAACAGGAAAATAATTCATCTGAAAAACATTGTACATGAATTTCGAGGGCACCATTCAATTTGACGTGCAAATTTTCGACCGAAAAAATTCCTAGCAACATTTTTGTGGCCGAAAAATTGCCACTAGGAATTTTGGAGACCCGATTGTCACAAAAGTGTTACCCATATTCATGATTTTACCTAGCACCAAGACCCTTCCAAATAGGTTTGAACTTCAATCCCACTCAAGTTTTTGGTGCATATAATGCTCAAATGTTTCCTCAACCATGGTATAATCCTAATCCATCCCCTTGGACAAATAAAAATCCTTGGCAATATCAAGGACCACCAATTACTCCTCCATACCAATGTTTTCCTAGCATGCAACGAAATCATAATACATAGTGGAGTCAACCTCTACAAGGATGGAAGCCACAGAATTTCCAACAACCTACATTCATGCCTCCTCCTCATCCCAATACCATCTACTCCACTCACCATTACATTGCAAGTGGAATAGGTCAACGATTCTCCTAGTATAGAACTGCCAAAAGAAACAAAAGGGAAGGAACCCAAAAAGGAGACAATGGTATAAGAAGAAAAACCACTTGAAGGGATCTCTAAGAAAAATACCCTTATATATAATCTCCTCTATGCAACCTTATTAGAGTTAAAGAAGGCCATATTTGATATCATTAAATGGAAAAGAGAGACAAAATATAAAAAGGGGAAATAGGAAGAAGAGGCCACTCAAGAATACTCTCAAGAGTTGGAGAAGTAGCTCCAACTTATGTAGGAAAAGTTCCATATCATTACTATGAAAAACATGAAATAAAACCACAAATTGAGAGTGGAAAACCAGAAGTTGCAACAATAAGTAAACAAGGAAAACAGAGAACTGCATGATAAGAATGAACAGGTGGAAATTATGGAAGCTACAATCAAGACAATAGCTAAAGTGTCTATAGATATGCTATAATGCAGACCACCAACAAGGAAATACACATTATTCCTAAAAGAACTGTGGCATAAGAATTAGAATTCACACTTGGATAAATTGGCGAAATTCAACCTTGATACCCCCAAGGATTTATTGGATGCATATTAGGTCTGTAACATGGAGGAAAGGGCCAAACTATGTGAATTCTACCTACATAACATCATCCTACCACATCCCTACAATTGGAATCCCAATCCATATGTGGGGGATGTCCAATTGATGGCCTTTGAGCTTAGGCATGAATAAATGAGGGCATAGGAATTCAAAAATTACAAGGAAGAGGAACTCCAATCATCTTTTTGGATTAGAGATGAGGCAACTAGGCCTGTGGATATCATAACCTGTTAGCCTATGGCTTACCTTAACCAATCACTAAGTCTAAATTGTCACCTATATCTGTGTTATTCATTTAGGATATTAGTAATATATCCTCAAGTGACGACTAATGATTTAGTTAATATTTCCTAGCCTAATCATCATGCATGATTTTAGGATCTAGAGAAAATATCTCTATGAGGTGGCATCACCCATTGTACTATAAATATGTAACATTCATGTGAATATAGAGTGAGTTGGCTAGTGAGCCTTTTCTGTCATCTTGTTGTTCTTCTCTATATTTTATCAATTGGTATTCGAGCTTCTTTGTTCTTAAGGGCTGTTGTTACCATGGGTAGTCATGAGTTCAAGGTCGATGGTCGATGTTGCTCACACCAACAAATTTCAGATCTATAATCTTTGGGATGCACAATGAGAATATAGAGAGCCAGATCCGAGACATCATACAAAAGCGATTCAAAATTTATTGCATGGTGTACAGACTTTATACCCTATCAAAATCAAAGAAAGGTTGATGAGCAATAAAGCACTGCTAGAGATCTATGGTTGATGGTTGATAACATGGAAAAGAGCAGCCGCCAAATTAAGTATCAACGGTATAATCTTGGCATGGATGACATTGAATTTTTTTTGATGAATGGTTTATTGTAGTCTTCTTGAAAAAATAAGAAAAATTTATAGAAGTTGTGATAAATCAGATACATGTTGAAGCAGTTGTAGGAAATTTGTAGCTATGTGAAGGTGCTACGAAAAATGATTTTAATCTACAAAACTATAATTCTTGGAATGGATAAAGATGTTTGTGGAAACCAAAGTAACCGTGATGAAATTGATTTGAGAATATTTTGTTAAATAAAATATGGATTGATGAAGAAGAGAGGTCTAAATTCTCACACAATGTAGTTTTTGAGGCAATCTTACGATTGTTAGATCAAATAGATCTGTTGGGATCATTGCAGTAATGGGTACCATTCTAGACACAGAGGAAAGTGAAACCTGAGTTGCACAAATTACGATTCAGTGCAAAGATCAAGATAGAATGGATCAATTACTGCTTAATGAGATGGAGTGATTGTGTTCTTTCTACAAAAATATTGCTTCCCATCAATCCATAGTAACCTAAATCAGATCTCCTGATAGCTGAAACAAGAGCTCTCCATGTCTATTTATATTCACTACTGCTCGATGTTTTCATAAGTCTCCCACATGAAATCTGGTGTGGTTTGGTCTGATCTTGTGCAATATTTCTTCAACTTGAGCATGTTCTCATGTTTTGACATCCCATTTCTGATATATGATCTGTTCAACAACATTATGCCTCTATCCACCATTGCCACATAGATCTAGATCCGCAATTTGTGAATCTTTATGCATTAATCACACGATCTTTCTCAAATATTTTCTGTAAAGTTGTGAATATTTACAATAGCATGCAGACAGGAGAAGAATCCATAATCAACTGCATAAAATACACTAGTGTCGAGTTCGAAGAAAATCTTGAAGAGGACTTTGACTGGAGTTAATTACCTGTTGGCTCAAGTTTTCCACATGTTCCATACACAATTGGACTATGAGTTGTCGCCCTCCATATGCCTTTATTAATTGTGTGTTGACCATAGATGGAACATGATTTGTGAAAGTAAACGTGGATATGAACCTTCATCTCCACCAAGAAAGACAACTCAACAATATTGCTCAACAATTTTCCCAACAATCCACGTGCACAGGCCAACTGAAGAAGGTAATAATATTTCTTATTTTTGTCTTTAACAAATGTAGTTCGTTTTTTTATTATCTCCAAGTGATATCCATTACCATTCTTCTCCCATTCAAGAGACATTCGATGGAAGTCTATGCACCAATATGATCCATGCATCAATCTTCCTTTCAACAAAAAAAGAAAAAGATAACTTGAATCGCATGGCATCTACAGAAAAATCAAAACGCAGCCAACATTGCAACAAATATTAGCTAAAATTTCAACGATTCAAAGTCTAAATCATGTGCCACTGTCGATAAAACATACAATGCATAGGAGGACCATAATTTTTGGTGTGATATTTAATTAAGGCTGAGTGTATGCACACTGCTAAACATTAATGTGGAATTATCAAGCATACGACTCTTTAATATCCTCAACGGTATGCCCAACAAAGACTTGGCTTGGACCTTTTAGTACGGAGAAAGGTATGGATTCTTAAACAAATAAAAAGATAGGACAAATTCTCTTCAAAACATCACATATTAGTCTTTATATTCATTAATCATGCCATGCATAAGACAAAACTGCACACAAACGTTTATAAAGTAATTTTTTTAATGACATGGCTTTATATGGATTTGAATGTTTAAAGTTTTTAAAAGATGGAGTATAAAGTATTATGATAAAAATATTACTTTATATCTATGTAACTTTATGAAAGTAGAGTGAAATGACTTTATCAAAGTGGAGTGATAAGAAGATTTATGTGATAAAAGTGATAAAGGGGAGTTAAAGAGAAATAAAGACGTTTTCAAAACATAAGATTTTTTGCACATTAGTAAATGAGAGTGAGAGATGTCAATTATATTTTTTAAGACTTAAAAGTGAGTGATGAATTGAGTTTTCTATGGGAGGTTGTAAGACACTCATATCTTGAGAAGAAATTTATTGTTTTCTTAAGCCTTTGAGAGCATAAGTGAAATCTTATGAATTGAAAGCTTTGTCAAAGCATTGCGATGGAGAAAATACATTGTAGATTTCCCATTGTATTTGGTCTCATAAGAGAGATACTCATAATAAAATTGTTTCATTTTTTTCTTTTGTGTCCAAGATCCACCCGAAATTGAATAAGGGGATCTTAGGTACATCTTGCATAGTATGTTTGTGGTGAAATTTTCATGGAGGCTTATATTGTTTACTATCTAGTTTTGACATAAACAAACTTACAATTTTATCATTTAATGCAACACACACAAACTCAAGAAAAATGTTACTCATGCACATGCATTCAAGAAAAAGTAATGCAAATCAAACATCTACAAAGAATACTAAAGCAATGAATACGTGAAGCTCATAATCAAAGGAGAACTAGACTCAAAAACATCGACAACACATTCAAATTTAACGAGTAATTCAACTTCAAAATCAAGATTTATTGTAACTTGCAAATTGTCCTTTTGTAAGTTTACTTGTATTTTTGAAATGAAGTTGAGTTGAATTGAATTTGTCATAAAGTGAATTTTCGACTGAGCCTGACACCCTAGAGTCATTTTGAGTCGAAATTGACAAGGTTGAGTACTTGAAACTCAAATCATTGTAAACATCAAGTCTTTGGGATGCATTTTCGGTGGTAACCGACATCCTAAACTTCCTGGAAGCAAGTTCAAGAAAGACAAGTTCAACTAAGCGTGAATAGAAAATGAGTGTGAAGTTCAAGCGAGGGATTCAAGTGAGAGAGTTGTGGATAAGCCTTCTTCTGTCGAGTCAAATTGTAATCAGGATCTACCTGCACAAGGAGACCTCATTTAGTGTTTTTAAATGGATCAAAGTCTCAAATTATTAGAGTTACTGAACACTATAATAAACACCACAGAATATAACACAGTGATATTGAACAAAGCAACTCTTCAATCAGTTCTAACTTGTTTGCAAGTGACACAAGCTAAAGTTAGACTTCTTCAATCTCTATCCCAACTACTGAATGATGAAATCAGGGATCTCAAAAATCAAGAACCAGTGAAGTGTTTTGAACTAGTTTTTGTTCATAACAAACCTCTCTATGATGATGAAGATGATGATGATGATAATGATGTTTTTGATCAATGGTCAGTGAAGGAGCAACTTAGTAAGAAAAATCCAGATGCAGACAAAGATGAATCTATTCATGAACCTACTTTTCAAGAGTTTTCTTTTGACTTCAATGAAGAAAACCTTTCAATACTGCAACAACATGCAGTAAATCAACATTCACGTATTTCAAAGCAACGTGTTCAGAATACTCTTTCCAAGCCCATCATCATACCCTGGGAAGAAATAATCTACAACAAGAATAGAACAGGACTCAGATATGACAAGGAAGTTACCTTTCATATTCCCGATTATTCCAGACCAATCAAGTTCCAAAGTGATGGATTCCTTCAAGATGATTCACTTTCACCTATTCCAGTTCAACATCAGAATGATAAGAGCCAACATTGTAATCGAGTTGGTCACAAGGAGAATCATTTTTTTTTATCTCCATCCTTGTCATCATTGTGGAAAACAATACCATTCTTCAGACATATGTTCAACACTAAAGAAACCTGCAAGATTTAAGATTCACTATGAGTGGATTGATCCTTGGAAATGGTCATCAACAACCAAGTGATTATATAAGTCTTACTGAATAATTCAATCTTGAGTAAAGACCAATCTTGAAACACATAACATTTTTGTACCTCACATAAGTGGTACCCTTATGGTGTAGCTTTCAAGCATGGCCCTCACTGGATGAGATAACATGTGGTTTTTTCCGCATGCCCACTTTTTGTTGTACTCAAATGGAACAAGTATGGTACTCTCTTGAGCATAGAAAGAGGGAGTACCATGATGGAACTCTCATGCACCTTAAGGGGGGGGAGTTCAAAATTCCAATGATTATGGTTCATGAAACCACTTGTGATCTCTCCTTTTAGTTGACAAAGGGGAGAATTGATGATGGAATTGAAGATGGTTGTCAGACAAAAATTTTTGACAACAACAAACATCAAGTATGCCATATGGGTATGAAATTTTCCAAATGGTAAATTGCGGTCTATAGATGACAGACTTTGGAAGAATTATGGTTAAATAAGTTTAAGTTGAATCATACATAATTTGGATGTTAATTTTGATTTTGAGAGCAATGATGTGGACGTTTGGTTCACATAGATGGTCATTCGACCTAGTAGATGACAAGAGGATCCTTCTGCATTGCAACTTGGCATTTGATTGAGTTCTTAGGCATTTTTAGGGATGTGTCAGACTAGAAGATTATCCACTTCTCTTGGTTCACTCTCATCAGATTGGAGTTTACTATAAGTGAAACAATTACATGCATCTTGGCTCGCATTATTACCTAGTGATATTTTCCAGAGATGGCAGATTTTGGCAAGATTATGGTTCAATGAATTGCAATTGAATCATACACATTATACATTGGGATGTTGTTGGACACATAAAAGTGTCAAAGTTGGTTAGTGTTTATCCAAAAACCATCAGATACATGGTATCAATTGGTCAATGGTTATCTCAAACCACATATTCAGAGAACACTTTTAGTGATACATTGATAGTAGAGTGGTGAAACTACATGTTCACCAATTAGCAGAAGACATCTGATTCTTCTAGCTCAAATACTTGGAAAAATGATCAAATTGTAAAGCAATCAGGGAATGTTTAAAAATTGCAGTTGTTCACTTCCATATCTCATATCTCTTCCAGTTCATTTCATATGAACCACTCAACATCCAGATTGGTGGTTTTTCAAGCATTTCTTCATTGAGGCTCAGCTCATGAGTTTTAGTATGAATATTTGGAATTGATAACAGTTTATGCTTAATTGATGGTATTATTGATCGAACTTGTGATTGAGGGGGGGATTGTTAGCCTATGGTTTACCCTAACTAATCACTAAGTCTAAATTGTCACCTATATTTGTATTATTCATTTAGGATATTAGTAATATATCCTCAAGTGATGACTAATGATTTAGTTAAGATTGCCTAACCTAGTCATCATGCATGATTTTAGGATCTATAGAAAATATATCTATGATGTTGAATCACCCATTGTACTATAAATATGTAACATTGGTGTGAATACAGAGTGAGTTGGCTAGTGATCCTTTTTTGTCATCTTGTTGTTCTTCTCTATATTTTATCATAACCAACCATCACAACCTCTCTTTGGATAACGTTGTGGCCCCGAGTTGGAAGACCAAGCAAAGTGAAGAAAAGTACCATCTATATGAATCATTAATGTTGTTGGGAGAAGATGCAACATAATATTTCCATAGGTGGTGGCACTCCCTACCTCATGGCTTGCAAATTAAAGAGCCTTACTCCCCTAATACCCTACATATTTCCCTCCTAAGGACACATTAGTACAAATAAGCTATAAGGAAGATGAATACTAAAATTGGGTTTAATATAAACCACCCTCTCCTCCTTCCTATGGAAACTTTGATTGACATCAACACAGGGAAAGAAGAAGAAGAGTGGGCGAAGATTGTGAAAAACAAGGGATATCATGAGAAAAAATCTATCACAAGGTATGTGGCCTAGGATATGAGGAAAGAGTTCAATGGTAAACATTAGGTTAATGAATAGAAACAAGGTGTTGAATAGAAACAAAGTGTTTAACATCAACATCTTAGTGAACAACAACATGGTACAGGGAAACAACAACAATAGTAAGAGAATATGAACAAAATTTTATTACATAAAGGGTGTGAAACGTTTCATTTGGGGGGTGATGATGAGCCCAATTATTTCCTATTCCAAAGGCTCATATTTGACACATTTTCCACCATAACATGCCTTAATATTTGTATTTTACCAGATTTAATAGTAAGTCATGGATATTTTTGCATGTTGCTTAGTAAATGTGTTTTGAGGTTTGTGTATAATATTCCTTTTTTCTCTAATGTTTATGCCAAAATTTGTGTATAGAACCAAGTATGTCTAAATTCATAATTCAAGGGAACAAACCTCCTAAAAATAGAGGATTTTGTCTTCCTCAAAGAGAAGTCATCCGAGAATCAAGAGACATTGTCCCCACATACCTCTAGAGCGTTCCTTGTGCATTAATATACACTCCTAATTAGCAGTAATTGGAGATACATATGTAATTGGTTGAGATTCCTCATTAAACCAATTCTCTCGTCAATATAAGAAAGATAGGTTGAGATCCCAAACCTATATATAGACCTCCATTCTAGGAGAGAGCCAGAGGGGGACAAATTTTGGAGAATATTGTATTGAACTCTGTTCTAAGGATTTTTGTTGAAATATTAGAGACTTTTCTCTCTTGATGTTCTACTGATGTTAATGGAATAAACATGTCTTTGATTTCATCCTGTTAGAGTTTTTCCAATGTTCCTTATGCTTCTTGGGTAGGTCCCACTCAATAGGGCTCAAGGACCTTGTTGCAATTTCTGTAGTTTTCATGCATGATAATTAGTGATTAGATAACATTCATTATCTTTTGAAGTTTAACATAGTTTTGTATGATTAATTCTAGTTTCTATAAATATTATCATTGGCTGGTTAGTTACGACAAACATCCTGTAGAAATGTTCAATAGCCTTTTCTATCACTCTTAGGTGCCTCCTAAGGCCAAGAACCTCATATTAATTTGATTAAATTATAGTATATATTTATGTTGAGAAAATGTTTTCATTGATGTCAAAATGGTAGTGATGATGATGATGTAGAAGTAATGATAAGGATGTAACATTGATGATGATTATGTGGCAGTGAAAAACGGATATCGTTTGAGTATTGAAGTCATGAGGCCAAGTGAAGAAGCATTGAAGCCATGAAGCCAAGTAAATAATCCTTGATATTGTTTGAGTATTGAAGCCATGAAGCCAAGTGAAGAGGCCTTGAATCCATGAAGCCAATTAAAGAAGCCTTGAAGCCATGAAGCCAAGAAAAGAAGCCTTTAAGACATGTTAATGAAGCCATGATAAGCTAACATGCATTAGTCAAGACATGAGGAAAAGCCCATTTCAAAGAAAATTGAAGAAGCCCTTGAATCAATAATGATGTGTCCACTTGATGAATCCTTTAAGTGCCTTGAAGGATCCTTTATGTAAATGTATATAACTCCAAAGTGGTCCCCTTATGTTGTAGCTTTTAAGCATGGCCCTCATGGGATGAGATAACATGTGGTTGTTTCAACATGACCACTTTTATTTGTACACAAATGGAGCCTTGAAGGAGCCCTAAAACCAATTGAATAAGACCTAAATTCAAGTGAAGAATCCTACACAAATCCAAGATAAATATTGCAAGATGGAGATTGTTGAAAGTATTATTTGTGGTCAATTTGGATACCATATATTTGAGGGAATTTTTACCCTACATGATCTGGATTTTATGAGTAGAACGATATGAATAAAGATTATTAAAATATGATTAATACAAAATAACAGACATACAATAAAACTGGTTTTCTATTCAATAAGGAAATAAGTTGAAACTGTAAAATGCAGCATAAAACAAGCTTGCTGGAATGATGGTGGCTTATCTCTGAGAAGAGATGTGATGGCTACGCTCATTCCCAGGAAGATGATTACAATCAGAATTTGAAGGCCTTTTTAAAATAAATAGGATTTCAAAAACCATAGACATCCAAAAACCTAACCCTAGGAGATGAAGCGCCAAAATTCATGTGGGCCCCGTTTAGGTAAGTTAGTACATCAACTTTTCGGGGTCGTAACTTTTGTATGCGATCGTCATTTTAGGCGCACGATAGCCCATTGGAAAGGTATCATCGATGACATTAAATTTGGGGGCTCAATAAAAACCTTTGGCTATCATTGAGAAGCTCGATCCCAAAAAAACCTTCATTTAGGCTCTCAAAATGGCCCCAGAAGTTAAAAACTGCTAAAAATAGTAAATTCCCAAAATTGCCAGAAAACTATTTTGAGTGAGTTGGAAAAGGTGGATGGCCACTGATATCCACCTAGATAAATATTCCCTCCTTAGGAAGCAATTTTATCCATTGTATTTATTCCCCTCACCAGATGAGGAAATTTCTGCTGAATTTGGCCCCAGGTGAACTACTTGCCTTGGTGCAGGAGTTGGCCTACTTTGATGACTCGATGAAGTTGGATCCTTTGCTGTCGAGTGTCCTTGATATATGTGTCCACAATATGATCACTATATTCTTGTTGCATTCATTCAGGGTTGAGCTATGTTGGTTTCAATTTCTCTTCTATCTCTAAGGTGTCCAATAATGGTGGGAAAAATGGTCAAAAAAGAGCCATGTTGAAGACTGGGTGTAGGCCAAGGAAAGGGGGAATGTTGAGCTCAAAAGAATTGTCACCCACATACTTGGTGATGGTGTACGACCCATAACAGAGTGGGTGAAGCTTCTGATGGGGCCCTGTAAGGCGTTCTTTCTGCAAGTGAAACCAAAATTTGTCTCCCACCTGAAACTTATGTGGCACCCAATGTTGATCATGGTCTTGCTTGTACTTGGCATTAGACTTCTGTAGAATATCCTGAACCTATTGGTGGATGTGTTGGATCCAATCAATGAACTAGGTGGTTTTGTCATATTCAAGTGGAGAAGGGGACGAGTCGGTTGAGGTGGTCACCAGAGGTAGTGCAACATCCATGGGGCTCAATGGTTGAAATCCCAACCCCACCTGAAAGGGGCTATGGACAATTGAGCTATGCAGGGCTTAGTTGTAGCTATGTTTGAAATAAGGAAGACTCTCATCCCATGTGCAAGGTTTTTTTTAATTGTACATGTGAAGGATATGTATGATCATCCGATTGACAACCTTAGTTTGGACATATATCTAGTGGTGGAAGGCAGTGGATTTGGTGAGCCTGGTATCCAATAGTGGCCAAAGGCTTGACCAGAATGTGTTGAGGAACTGACTGTTAGGGTATGAGATAATGGTTTGTGGGATTCCAAAATGTGCCCATACTCGTTCAAATAAGAGATTGGTAGTGGCTTCTACTATGATGTAGGCGACTAGAATCACCATATTGGAAAAGTGATCAACAACCACAAACACACAGTCATTTCCCCTCTTAGTGGAAGGGAGGCCCAAAATATAGTCCATTGAGATGGATTTCCACGGCCTGTCAGGAGTACGCAGAGGAGTGTATAGGCCCTGTTTCTTAGTGGTCGGTTTGGAAATAACACAAGCGATGTAGAACTTGATATACTTTTTGACATCCTATCGAAGTTGCAACCAGTAGAAATGTTTATGTAGCACTGCCACTATCTTTTTGACGCCAAAGTTTCTTTCCACCTGACTGTAGTGATCTCCCAAAATAATCTTCGTGCGCTCGCTTGATGGAACGCAGAGATGGCCCAGACGACACAACAACACATATTGAATATGGAAATTAACAACCATTGAGTTGGCGCCCAACATTTGGTAGGTGGTGGAGAAGTCAGGGTCTGTCTCGTAGAGGTGGGGCCATCCAGAGGTCTCATGGACGTAAGAGTCTAGCACGGTGGTGAGTGTCGCTATTGGAGATCAGCTGAGGAAATAAAAAAATTGGTTGGTACTTCCTATTTTATACTTGATGTTGAGGTGGAACTACTTTAAGTATGTGGACCACTTTTAATGGCAATCATTCTGCAATTTTCCTTGGGTCTGTATGAAATGTAGTGGCTTGTGATAAGTGTGGATGACTGTCTCCTTCCCAAGAATGTAATGTCTCCACTGGCGGTAGGATTGCACAATGGAGTACATTTCTTTGTCGTAAGTAGGGTACTTATGGACAACATTTGATAGTGTCTCACTATGATATTCCATGGGGTGGTCACGTTGATCCGAAAATCGAAGGCTCAATAATTACACACTATAACCTCAATTTAATCAAGATATTTTTTTGATTGTGCATGTGAATATGACAACAAGAAAGACTTGAATAATTAAGAGCAATAACATATAACACAAGAATGCAAACCATCAACAAATTGAACACAAGAAGTTGATAACAGAGTTTTGCAATCTCGCCTATGTCTCCAGGCCTTTGTCTTCAGTGAGGGAGGCTTTCTCTATTCAATATTCAATGCTTTACAATATGCATTCAAATTACATCATATAGGGCTCAGACTGACTAGCTTTATTTTGGTTTGTCTCAAAAACCTGACGCAACATACGAAACTGAAAATAGAGTAGTATAACTCCGGGAAACTGCCTCCAAAGCTCAACTACTTTGCACTGCTCAAGACTACTTGACCTTGGCAAGTTCTTCCTCAACTTGATTCAATATTCTTTGTAGATTATTTATTGTGTAAAAACTCACAATGGATTGTTTTATATATCCATGAGGTAGAGGGATCAAATCCCAACATCCCACTTTTTGTGGCACTCAATTTGGCCCAATATCCACCAAGATATGGCAAAATAACCCAAACTAGTTAATAAAATCAATAAAAACCATAAAGATAAGGTCAAAACCCACTTTATGCCAAATAATAGGGATAATTCCCCCAAGATGAGCGCACACCCCTATTTATGGTCACATGGTTGAGCTTCTTGGATTCAAAGGCTAAGTCATAGCCATAACTCCCGTGCATATGGTAAGGGATCTGAACTATAGCCCGTGGCCCCCGCGCCCATATATTTAACAACACTTTACATATAACTTTGTGGACTTGTTATAACAAGTCATATAGTAGTGAAATGGAATATAAATTATTCCAAAGTCATAGCCTACCTTGGAGCTCACGAGTTCAAAACTTGTGGAGACCATGATTTTTATAGCATACAACCTAATGAGCCAACTACCTCGTGCCATGTGGCAGCCCAAGTCTGGGCCATGTGGCACCTTCTTATTTGTTGGAATGATGCCACTTGTCAATTAATGATTCAACCATGTGTCAGCTCCATACCTGAATTGTCAGAATTTGGCCACGTAAGCACACCTGCCATGTCATCACCGTACCTGCCACATGCCATGTTGTATAGACTGCCACATGTCCAATTTTTATTGGTCCAAATTAGCCCCTAAAAATGCCAAAAATGACTGCCACATGGCATGTCCTGGTGCTTCCATGTGTCCTTCTAATTTCATGTTGATGTCATCTTCTACTTGTCCTTCTGATGTCAGCAGTACAAATTGTTGACTTTGACTTTGACTTTTTTGCCAGTTTGACCTGAACTTTAGATTGCGATATCAGGAGCATACGACGTCCGTTTGAGCCCGTTCAAGTTGCATTGGGTTCATATTGATGAGGCCTTTTCACATGTCCATGTTGATGTCATTCTGATAACATTGATATTTAGGCTTTTCTGAGCTCTATCAAGCTCCTGGATCCAAATCTAGATCATGCCTTCCCACTAAGGACCTTTTGGACCCCAAAAGGTTTATTACATCAATCGACCATATCCTTACATCAATTGAATAATGAAAAACAACCTAGACTTAACATTAACTAGATTCAATAAGTGATTTCATAAATCAAATCACTTTTATTACATCAATGACAATGACACTGACTCAATTTACATATAGGGCATAAAATCTTCCCAATTCTAGTCAGACGACCCATCTCCTGGAAATGAAGTGTCACAGTCATTCCTTTGCTTCTCCGCAACATTTTCCTGCTGTCCTCTTGCAACATCCTTCTTCTCCTCAACAGCTTCCTTTTGTTCCTTTGCAACATCCATCTTTTTCTTGGGCTCTTCAAGCTTTGTTGAGTGTCACAACTCTGGATGCAACCTCCAACATCTATCCTCACAATGTCCGCTCTTCTGACAATGTGATAAAGTGTTTCTTTCTTGAAGAAACTTGATGGAATCGCTCCTTGACTGAGTCGAATCCCCCTTGGATTTCTCTAACTCCTTCCTTGGTTACACTGACTTTGCTCACACATTCCTTTTGATCTGCAATGTCGCATCATCGCATCTTGGCATACTTCTTGTCTCCAAGATCTTTCTTCCATATAATTTTTGTTTCCAATAGTCTGCAACACAATGGTTATTACTGCTACAAAATGTGCATGGAATCATTTTCCTGATAAGGTTCATGACTCTAGCATTGACGCAAACCCCCAGACCCGTAGGTTGGGATCCACACAGGATCTTTTCTTTTCGGTCCTTGAGAGTTTGATTGGCTCTTTTATTTCCCTTTCAGGAAATCAACACCCACAACAAACCTTGAGGAAACTCCTCTTTTATTTTGAGATACCATATTTCACGATTTCGTGAATCCCGTGGTCGAGCGCCTTATCTCTTCAACCTCCAAAACCTGAAATACTAATACTTGCCTTTTCCTGATGTCAATTTCATCTTTTTGGCTTTCGCAAATTCGAGAGTTGCGATGACGTGCAACTCTACTCTCGACCCTTGTAGTCCCGAACTTGCGACTTCCAATTTACTGAAATGCAAATGTTTTGATCTTCCCTTCCTCTTCGCAGTTTTGGGATTTCAACCACCGAAAAGCACTTCCACTATGTCCTCGGGGTCCTTGAACCTCCGAACCCCGAAATGCCAAAATGATGTCTTCTGAAATCCTTTCAGAATTCCGTGTACTAGGAGTTTGATATGCAAAGGATCGAATAATCTGTCGCTTTCATCTTTCGATCTCCGAAGTCCCAAAATGACGAAATGGTATTTCTCTTCCTGAGCTTTCATGACCCTCGATAGAAAGTCTCCTGTCCTTCCACGTGTTTCCTTCTTCTTGTTTCTGGTTTCCGGGTATCATGAGTTTGAAACGCTTGACCCCAACCTTATGTCACTACAATCCCCAATTTCCTGAACTCTAAAACACTTATACTCTTTCCCCACTCTTTCCACACATGAATACTTCTATTCGTGTTTCAGGGGTTTGATCAGTCAAGGATTTGGCTTACACTTTGGACTTTCGAACCCCAAAATGCTGAAATGATCTGACATCCCAATAAGTTAAGATCAGCGGCCCCTTATCTGCCTTGCAACTCCTGTAGATCCTACGGTTCTCACTATTTCAGGAGTTCTCCTTGGAGAAACTCGACCGTCCAAGTTTCTTCTTCAAAAAACTCTTCTCTGAGTCACCTCAGCGATCCTCTTCACTTTGACTTGGCCTCTGCACGATGACCAAAAATCCTCTCCTGCTCTTCAACAATTTGAAAGTGTTGACCCTCCTAAGCTTCCTTTCACAAACTCAAGTCTCCTAAAAGACTTCTGCACGCACTCCTTGCGACACTTCTTTAAATATTCCTAAATATTTGAATCTCTTGACTCTGTGCAACTCTGCAACAACAGTCCTTCAACCTCTCAACCTTAGTCTATGTGTTCTAAGGTCTCGACTAGCCTGCGCACACCTTGCATGGTTTCTATGCTTGTCTTGCACTTCAGTTGAAATGAGAACAATGGTATCCCTCCCGAGCTTCTAGAGATGAACTCTGAACCCATCAATGCACTCCTTGCGGACGCTTCACTACACTCCTTGCAGGAACTCTGACTCAAGAAGAGAAACATTTGAAACTCATTTCCTTACTCTCTCAGACTTAAAATACTTAACATGAAATCATATATACATAGCATAAAATAAAATGTACAACAGAAAGAGTAAAACAACCATAAGCATAACATTTAGTATGTATACACAAAAAACATTAGAACCCCATGAGTCTAAATCAAAGCTTCATGTATTAATTTTAGAACTTCTGTACATGGATTCTTCTCTACCACTCTTCGCTACAGCTCTTCTCTATGCTCTATGATATCCTTGCTAATTTTACAATGATACAAGATGAGGGTGTCTATAGTTGGTTTTCCCTCTAGCTCCTAAAACTGTCTAATCTAGAATTTAAATCTACCTACTTTCATTAACTATGCATAAATGCCTCTACACCTTACAGATGAGAACGAATCACTCAAGATCTATTTACAATATGGAAGTATGCCCTTCTTAACTATTACATTAAAGTATGCGCATCCAAAATTTCAAAATATTGCAAACAATTTTAACATGTGCCAAAAAAATGCGATGGCATTTGTCCCATGCTCACTTGCTACCGGTGATTCTCTTGCATCATACTCCCTCGCTTGAAATTTTTCATGGAATCTTGTTCATGATCTCTTGCACTGTCTGTCAATGCTTCTGAATTCTTGCTTCATTCTCTCAGCTAGCATCTTCAACTAGATGTCCCTTCCACTTGACTAAGTATTCAAAATAGTCTTTTCTCCTAGTCCTCTTACTGACTCTCTTGTCAAGTATACTTTCCATCTGTGGATTTTCAGCTACAAGCATTTGTTTAGTCTATTGAACCTCTATTTTTTCACTGTTTTCTCCTGCTTCGTCAGCTTTGTAAGGGGATAAATATGAGATGTTGAATATCGATGAAATTTCGATCCCATCGGGTAATTCGATCTCATATGCATTTGCCCCAAATTTCCTTATGATCTTGCATGGTCCAATCTTTTTCATTTTCACTTTGTTATACATTCCCCTTGGGAACCTTTCCTTTCTCAAGTGTGCAAAAATCAGATCACCAGCTTCAAATTGAAGTTCTCTCCTGTGTTGATTTTCTCTGCGCTTGTACTCTTGGCTCGAGTTCTGCAATCGCTCCTTCAGTTGGCTGTGAATTTCTTTCATTGCCTCTGCAAAATTATCTGCACTAGCACTTCTAGTTTCATCCTGTTCTAAATCCTTCATTTCAGAAACTCCCCTTGGTTATATTCCATAAACAATGTGGAATGGACTCTGCCCTGTGCTTCTATTGTGTGAATTATTGTAAGAAAATTCTTCCTGTGGCAGAATGTGATCCCACTGACTGTGGTGTTCAGTCACTAGGCTTCTCGGTAAATCTCCCAAGATTCTGTTCACAACTTCTGTCTGTCCATCCGTCTAAGGATGATAAGTTGAGCTAAAAGACAAACTTGTCCCCAACTTCTTCCATAAATTCCTCCAGAAATGTTCGACGAACTTGGTGTCTCGATATGAAACTATATTCCTTGGTAAGTCATGAAGTCTGGCGACTTCTTTGAAAAGCAGGTTCGTGATATGAGTCGCGTCACTGGTTTTCTGACATGGTATAAAGTGTGCCATTTTAGAAAATCTGTCTACCACCATGTTGACGGGCAAAATTGAATGCTTGCCAACTGGAAGAGTGGATCCGGTTCGGGGTTGTATAAATAACCCAAGCCGTTTGGAATGACCCACCCTAATGGGTTTAGCGGCTCCGTTAGCCGATCTAAGTCCTAGGAAAACAAATAAAACTACACTAAGGAACTAATCTAAATGAAAACAATAATTAAAGCAAACTATGTAATGAAACTAAAATACATATATGAAATCTACTACCTAAATTATACAACTATAATTGTATAAAATTAAATGTTCAATTATCAACAGAATCAGGTCCAATTACAAATAAACAATATTTACAGATTACAGATTTAAATGAAAACCTGCAAAAGTCATTTGTAATCTGTCCTAAGACAACGAAACTATTGTTTTTTGATTTTTATAATTTTATGAGAAAGAAATTAAATAAAAACTATCTAAGCTAAGCAACTAAAATAATAATTCTAACTATAAATCTGAACTATAAATATATCTATCTAAACTACTTATATTATACTAACAAGTTAACTATCAAACAACAAATAACAAACTGACCTGAAGTAACGCTTCAGGTTTGTCCTGTATGCAATAGTTGATG
>ML833628.1:9198-42768 GCA_009831015.1 Picea engelmannii
AACGTTTTGCAATTTGGTTCTTATTTCTTTCCTAAGCCAAGTGTTCAAACTAGTTCTACATGAGGATTGGATTGATCGCAATCAGTTCATATTCCATGAGCATTTCTAGAGGTCCCATAATTTAAGATCTCAACCCCTTCTCCAAATGAATAAAAGCCCTTTTATTCGGAGAGAAATACCTAGTGGGGAATTTCATCAGGAAATGGCCAAGTCATAAGGTTCTTGAACTCTAGCTATCAGAATATTAAGCTCCTCTAATGACGAGTGTTGTGAACTTCTCTTTGCAGTAGATGATACATAGCTTTCATGTTCTAAATGAAGGAAGATCATGATTTTATAGCTAGAAGCCAACCCTAATTTTTAGCATTGAACCATTGGCCAATGAATTTTAACTTGGAAAAAGACATCCATGTAGCAAACCCAATGTTGTTCCATCACATTCACTTGCCACTCATTTTTCTAGGATGATCCAACTTTCCAAGTGATAGGAAACAAAATAGGCAAGTGTATTGATAAGGAAACACCAAAACATGTTAATGCATGTGCATGAATCTACACAAAATTTAACGTCAAGAAAGGTATTCTAGATTAAATAAGGTTAAATCTAGATGATTGGTGTCATATTTAGGGGCTAGATTACAGTTAGCTCCATAGGTGCAATAAGTGCCATGAATATGGCCATTTTGCAAAGAAATATAAGCAGGGGTGGCCTACTCCTCAAACACAATCAGAATCAAAGCAACCAATGAAAATAGTGAATAGGGATGAGAAAATACAACACTCACCCCAATGAAGCCAAAAAAAAGATCTTTAGCTAATGGAAAACCGTTTTGAAATTTTAGACCCAAGCAATGATAAGGAGGATAAAGAGCCACTATCAATGACTCACACTCTAGAAGAAGTTGCAAAAT
Source organism: Picea engelmannii (assembly GCA_009831015.1). NCBI lineage: Eukaryota > Viridiplantae > Streptophyta > Pinopsida > Pinales > Pinaceae > Picea > Picea engelmannii. The sequence goes on from ML833628.1 coordinate 10,110, forward strand.
ATCCTCGATGAGAATTAGGTGGTGATGAAGAGTATGCTAATGAGGCTTTGGAAAATGATGTACCTGAAATTGAGGGAGAGACCCCATCCTATATGAGAGTCCTTTAGAGAAATCCCACCCCCGCCTTTATTTCCTCCCTACTTACCCAAAGAAAAAAGTCGAAGGAAGAGTTTAGGGCCATTAAAGACAAAGCAGTGGGATCTCAATTCTTATTAGCAAAATATGGCTAACCTTGGGCACTCCAAACGAATCTTAAGTACGTTTTTCAAATGTATATTGCTTATCAAGCTATCTATGAAGCATTTTAAAAGCTTACAAGTAATTAGATATAGGATTACATGAAAGAAATACTTTTCATATCGATCCTCCATAGATCATATTAAGGATGAAAATTGGTGTGTAGAGGTAGTAACGCAATTCCATCCTTTGTATTGGGTTGTATGGGTATAGTCACAACCCTCCTCTATTTTCTTTGGAATGCAATTTTAATTGTTATCATAAATAAATAAAAATGGTATTGGCACAAAACATCTCCCACCACCTTGTATAGGCGTTGGCTTGATTTATGTTGGGTTAATGATATAACAATACATATTTTTATCTCCAAGAAGGAAATTTAAGATTTCTACGTACTCCCTATGGAATACCCCTAGCACAATGACATTAAATGATCTGGTTGGTGAACGATGATAAGAAATATAAAAACCAAAAGAAAGTTGTGAAATTGAAATATGTTCCAAAGTCTAGGAAGAGACTAGTGTAAAGGAAACAATATGTCTTGCAACAAACAAACAAGCGCTCTTCATGGTTGATCTCCTTCATCCACTAGCTCCCTCTTCACTATTGATCTCCTTCATCCACTAGCTCCCTCTTCACTATTGATCTCCTTCATCCACTAGCTTATAGGTGAAATTATAGAAAATGAAGATTTCTATTTTTAGTGGAGACCGAAAGTCAACCAATTTGAAGTAAACAAAACACTTAGAACAACAATCAAGTCAATCTGGTCCATTGTTCTATTTTGTATATAAAAAGGAATATCTACCCAAAATGGTGATTTTTTATGCCTATCACATAATTTAATGAGGAGTAAATGCCCACATTGAGAGCACTTTGGAATGAATTCGTGACCCACCATGCTATCAGTGATCAAGCCAAAAACAAATTGGTTATTCTAGAAACATGCATTGTCATTTGCATTGGAGATATTAACAAATGAAAAAATAACTTTTTCAATCTTAGTTGTCATCACCCAATAAAATTTTTTCCATCTAATAAAATAGGTCACTCAATCACAAATGAAATGACCAAGGCATTCATGATTTGGGTTCCAACCAAGTGTTTATAATCAATTCCTTATATTGACATCTAAAATATCATACATAGCTTTGGTTGATTGTATGTATGAGACCCCCTCGTTTGAAAATACCAAATTGATGTATGAGACCCCCTCGTTTGCAGGACAAGGGACCCCCTTAACAATGTCACGCTTAAACCTATTAATAACCTCTCCACCCTAAAAAAAAATTCCATAACCATTACCGTTATTGAAAACTAAAATAGTGAATGGAGGAAGCTTCATGTTTGCAAGCACTATCACTTAGCACATGCTCACAAGAAAATCTTGGCAATGTTCTTAACTAGTGGTATTTGTAATCATTAAAGGAATCCATAACATAGATTTTAGTTCACTTCTCTTTACTATGTCATGTCAGTGTGTTGTGTCTGGTAAATGATGTAAAATAGAGAGTCATTCTCTCCTTTACCATTAGTTTGGGATACTAGAGTCACTGCAACTGCAATAAGTCATGGTCCTCCACTTCTAGGTAGAACCAAATCAATGCAATGGTAACAAAGGTTGCCACAGCAATAAGGATAACAAATGTAATGAAGTGGATGATTTGAGGTGTGTCACAGGGCCAAAAATTCATCGTTCCTATATTTAATTTAGTTATTAAATATGCACGATGATTATAGCAAGACCCCTGCTATCAGGAAGAACCATCACACCAACGTTTAAGGAGATGAAAAGTCTTCTATATGTCTTTCTATACATAATTTAAATGATACTCAAGTTTCCATCCATTTATGTATATGTGTGATCAACTTTACTCCAATGTACAAATGAAAACAATTCATCTTCAATCCCAAAGCCATCAACAAAAGCTATAGAAAACTCAATATAGACTCCACAATAAAATCATGAAAGAGGTGATAGTGCCCATCAATAATTCTCTCAATGAGGAAGTTAAGGCTAAGATAACTCCAAAATATTATGTGGTTTCTCCAAGCTATCAGTGACGTAAAATTCACAAAGAAAATTATCCACTCATACCCATCGTAAATACTATGGCTCCCCCACAAACAAATTAGTGAAATACCTTGCAAAGAAACTCATGATTATGGTTGGGAAAACACACTACTTTTTCAAAGACTCTACTCATGTGATCAAAGAAATAAAAAATATAAAGGTTGAAGAACAAAATCTTGTGGTCAACTTCAATGTAGTCTCACTATCTACCAAAACTCTCGTACTAGATGATGCTATCAAGGTAATCAAGGATATCATAGATGAGGAATTTGCAAATMTTATTAAATYTTTCTTGAAATCAWTGCATTTTAGGTTTCATGGAAATATTTATGAACAAATCRAAGGCATCGCAACAAGATCCAAATTGTTRTCGACGGTCGTTGATTTGTACATGAAATARCTTAAAAAGCAATCYACTGATTCCTTTCCTCTCAATCCTCAACTAAGGAAAAKATTTGTAGCTAACACGTACATAATTTGGCCACATGGAAAAGAAAGCTTAGACAAGTTTAAAGATCCAACATTTGAACAATCAAGCTAAGAACATAAGAGTCATAATGGAAAGAGAAGAAAACATTATCATCCCATTTGTTGATATCCTTATGATCTCTAAGAGAAATGGTGGTCTTCTTTCCCATCAAGTATACCAAAACAAAACTCATATAAACATGTATCTTCATGCTAATTCTCATCACCACACCATTCAAAATCTTGGTGTCATCAACACACTGGTGGCTCAAGCTATCATAGTTTTAGATAATGATCACATAGAGCAAGAATTGAGACAATTGGGCCAAAGTTTTCAAAAACAATGGCTAGAAGGAATACCAATTCAAAAATTTTGTCTTAAAATATAGGAGGGGACACCTCAATATTTGTGAACTTGAAGAAGGAAATATGATCACATTTCCTTATATCAAAGGAACCACAAACAAAATTGCAAAAATTATTAAGAAAAGTAACATCAAAGTGGCCTTCATCCCTCCTAACATTCTAAAGAACATGTTTGATCCAGATTTAGGAGTGGAATGAACTGATTAACAAACTGAATACAATAAACACAGAGATATGAAGAATAACACAGATATCAAGTGAACAATATCTTCTATTGAATAAATGAAATAGGCTGAAACTGTAAAACTGCAAAACTGAAACACTTTCTCAAATGGTGGTAGCTATCTATGAGAAGATATGTGGCTTCTACGCGCATTTGTCTGAGAATAATGATTGCAATGAGGCTCTAGAGGCCTTTTTAGCATTACTGGTGAATTCCAAAACCCTAGACATCCAAAAACCTAACCCTAGGAGATGAAATGCCAAACATTATGTGGGCCCCTATGGGTAAGTTGGCACCTCAACTTCCCGGGGTCATAACGTTTGCATACAACCTCTGTTTTAGACACGTGATAACCTGTTGGAAAGGTATTTTTGAGAAATACACATTACGTAGTCAAACTCTAACTTCGTCTATAGTTTGACTATGGCAAGCCAAAAAATCACTATTTAGGGCCCCAAAACGGCCCTGGAAGTACAAAAAGATGTGTTGACATGAAAACATACAAAATAGGCCAGTTGGATTAGGTGGGAGGCCACCAATATCCACCTAGAAGATGTGTAGGGCTTCAGACAACCCCAAAAGTGTGGAACCCACAATTACAAAGAAGTACAAAAGAACGTGCTAAACTAAAAACTGTCAAGAGGAGCTAGTTGGAATAGGTGGGTGGCCAAAAATATCCACATGGATTAGTCCTCCCCCCTTAGGAAGCAATGGTCTCCATTGCGTTGAGTTCCCCCATCAGGTGAGGAAACTTTTTCTGAATTTGGCCCCAAGTGAGCCACTTTCCTTGGTGGAGGAGTGGTGTTGCCTTGACAATCCAACAAAGCTAGATCCTCTGCTCGAGAGTTCCCTTGACATGTGTGTCTACTATCTAATAAGTGGATGTATGTTCCATGCAGTCAGGGTTGATCTCTATTGGTGTCATTTGTTCTGCAATCTATGAGGTGTCCAATAATGGTAGAAAATATGGCCGAAGGAGGTCCACATTGAACACTGGGTGCAAGTGAAGGAAGGGTGGAGTGTTGAGATCAAAAGCATTACTACCCACAACCTTGGTGATGGTGTAAGGCACATATCGAAGTGAGTGGAGCTTTCGATGGGGCTCTATAAGACACTTCTTCTACAAATGTAACCAGACCTTGTCTCCAACCTGAAACTGGTGTGGTACCCTATGTTGATCATGGAAATGCTTGTACTTAGCATTGTCTTTCTGCAAAATCTCATGGACCTGTTGGAGGATGTGCTTAATTCGCTCAATGAATATTGTGGCTGTGTTGGTCTCATAGTGAACATGGGAAGAGTGTGTTTGTGTGGTTGCAAGAGGTAGTGCAACATCAATGGGACCCAAGGGATGGAATCCCAGTCCCACCTCAAATGGGATATGGTCGGTGGAGCTATGGAGAGTCTTGTTGTAACTGTGTTGAACATAGGGAAGACTCTCATCCCATGTACATGGATGCTTAGATTTGTACATGCGCAGGATGTGCACAATCATCTGATTGACAACCTCTGTTTGGGCGTATAATTGGGGGTGGAAAGCAGTGGATTTAGTGAGATTGGTGTCCAATAGTGACTAGAGACTCGACCAAAATGTGTTGAGGAACCTATTGTCTCGGTCTGAGATGATGGTTTGTGGTATCCCAAATTGGACCCACACTCGCTCGAAGAAGAGATTGGTAGTATATGTTGTTGTGATGTTCTTCTTGCAGGCTGTGAGGATGACCATCTTTGAAAACCAATCAACGACCACAAATACACAATCATTTCCTTTCTCGGTGGATGGAAGGCCAGACATGTAATCCATCGAGATGGATTCCCAAGGATTCTCGGGGGTAGGAAGAGGAGTGTATAAGCCTTGCTTCTTGATGGTTAGCTTGGAAATGGCACATGAAATGCAAGATCTAATATACTTGCTGACGTCCTGTCCAAGTTTTGGCCAATAAAAATGTTTATGGAGAACGACCACAATTTTCTCCATGCCAAAATGTCCTACCATCCAACTATAGTGGGATTCCCAAATCAGCTTTTCACGCTTGTTTGCGGGAACATAGAGATGGACCAAATGGCATAACAGTCCGTCCTGAATGTGAAAATCGGTGACAGTCACACCTGTACACAAGAATTGATAGGTGGTGGCGAAGTCCGGATCTTGTTGATAAAGTTGGGGCCACTCAGATGCCTCATGTCCACAAAAATGGAACATAGTGGTGAGTGCAGCCATGGGAGGTCGACTGAGGCAATCAATGACACGGTTTGTGCTCCCTTTCTTATACTTGATGTTGAGATGGAACTGTTGTAGGTAGGTGGACCACTTCTGATGGCAGTCATTCTGCAACTTCCCTTATGTCTGTATGAACTCCAGAGGCTTGTGATCCATGTGGATGATCGTCTCCTTTCCCAAAATGTAATGTTTCCATTGACAACATTCTTGTACAATGGAATACATTTCATTGTCATAGGTGGGGTATTTTCAGAAAGTATCTAAGAGTGTCTCACTATGGTATTCCACCGGATGACTGTGTTGAGTGAGAACTTCGCCTACAACATAGTCAGATGCATCAGTCTCAATCTCGAGCGGTTGTTGCAGATGAGGCAAGGAGAGTATTGGAGCTGAGCACAAGTGATGCTTTAGATCATCAAATGCTCATTGTTGTTTCTGCCTCCCACACAAACTTTTCCCTACCACCACCCTTGGTCACGTGGTTGAGGGCCCATGCAATATGGGAGAATCCCAACACGAACTGTTAGTAGAAGTTGGCCAATCCCAAGAAGCTCTAAAGCTTGGTTAGTGTGGTCGGGGCTGGCTAGTCACAAATTAATTGGATATTAGAGGGATCAACATGCAACCCATGCTCATCAACAATGTATCCCAAGTATTGGACCCTGTTCATGCCAAAGGAACATTTTTCCAAGTTGGCATATAGCTTATGTTGCTGTAGAGTGCTCAAAACTTGTGGAATATGTCGCATGTGGTCCTCCCAAGTTTTTCTAAAGATGACGATGTAATCCAAATATACCACCAAAAAATATTTGGTGAAGGGTATCAATACATCATTCATCAACCTCATGAAAGTGGTTGGTGCATTTTTTAAGCCAAAGGGCATGACCAACCATTCGAAGATACCTTCTTTAGATTTGAAAGTTGTCTTCCATACATCAGTTGGTTCAATGGGAACTTGGTGGTAGCCAGACTTTAGGTCAATCTTGTTGAAGAACTTTCCCCCCTCGATTTGGTCAAGAAGGTCATCAATCCTGGGAATTGGGTACCGATTCCTGACTGTGATTTTTTTAATGCTTTCTAATCAATGCAGAGTCTTCAGGTCCTGTCCTTCTTCTGAACCAGTACAATCGGGCTTCCGCAAGGGGAGGAGTTGGGTATGATGTGCCCCTTTTGAAGAAGCTCTTGGATATGACACTTGATTTCATCATTTTCCATCGGCAAACAATGATAGACTGGTCCATTAGGCATAGTCACATCAGGGGTTAGATCAATTGGATGCTTGACTTGGCAGTGCGTTGATACCCCAGTGGGTGAGGAGAATATGTCTATGTACTCTTCCATGATCCCGTCCACTTGCTTCTACTGCAAAGAGAGGATTTGTGTAGAGGCTACATATGTGGCGGCGACCTTCTGCTTACTATGAGCATGGATCACAAAAAATATGAACTTCCCGGTCTATGAAATGACCTTACTACATTACTTAGCAGAGATTAAAGAAATAACGGTAGGCGATGCTACCTTTGGTATCTTGTACAATTGTCTAACCAAAGTAATAATAACATTGTGGGGTCTAAACTCATACACAACATGATGCTTCCACAAATATGGTTTTCCTAAAAGAACATCACAAACTTCAAGGGGAGCAATATCACATAATACCTCGTATTTGAAAGGCTTGATTCCGTAGGGCAGACAACACTGTTGGCTGACACAGAGATCTCTTCCTTGGCAAAGCCATCCGATGGTGTAGGGATGCGGGTGCGGTGTCGTTGACAGGTCCAGCTGCTTGATGACCTCTGCTAAGATCAGGTTCCTCTGACTATCGCTATCGATAATGAAATGAAACAGATTCCCCTTTACCCACATCTGTGAGTGAAAGAGGCGTTCCCCTTCCTCTGGTTCTTCTGGTTCACTTGGCTGGACTTTGGTGGTAGCGACAATGGCACTGGGTTCAACATCAATAATCCAATTCCCTCCTTCTGGATTTGATTCAGAGTCAGAATCGACCTCTCACTCGGAATCCTTCAGCTCGACCACGAGTGACTGCTTGGAGTGACATTCTTCAGTGTTATGCCAAGGGATTTTATGGTATTCACACCATTTTCCCATGTCCTTCTTCGTCTTCTCATTGCCTTTCTTATGTTGCGGCTTGGATTGGTTGTCCTGAGAGTGGCCATATTTTCTCTGTCCCTTGTTGTGGGGGTTGGGGCCGCCTTTTCCATGCTTCGGCTATGAGGCGTTTGCAGATCCAAACTCTCACCTCTTCTGCTTAAATTTATGCTCGATCTTGAAAACATATCTATAAGACGTACCTAATGAGGCGATGTCCAGAAATTCCATTTCTATTTGAATGAATCTATGCAAACAACCACACTATTTGAGCACCAGATGTCACTCAGAGTCTTTGATATCCAATTTGGTGTGTGGGGTATGGAAAATATTGGTGAAATATCGTATTGGCAAGTCCCTTTCTTGATGTAGGGTGTTCCATCTGGTGTACTGGTCCTCGTAGCTTCCAACAAGGTAGTATTGTTCTTTAGTGGCATCCCAGAAGGAATCTCATGTAGGGGAAACCATAAATATTGCAGATTCCTCTATGGCCCTTTGCTCAGAGTAAGTATCTCACCAATCCTTAACATGGGGGATGACCTTGAGGAGTGCAAAAGTAATATTTTCCCTATCGGTAAAATTGTGGATTGAAAAATACCCTTCGAGCAGATTCAACCATTTATCTATAACATCTGCATCTATCAGTTCTTCAAATAACGGAATATCAAAATTTACCTGTACCTTGAAGGGGGTTGCATGGCCACTTGATGAAGAGGCTTCTCATGTGGGCAGTCGTTGAAGGATCTGTTTAAAGTTGTCCATCATTTCGTTCCTTTGTTGCACAAGGGCTTCCTTGAGCAACATTTTAAAAGGATCTCCTGCTCCATCATCTTTCTTTTCGTCCCCCATGGGTTGTTGTCGGGCTCGACATAGCCAATCTTGCAACGGATTGATTGGTTCGAGTCCCAACTTTTTGTACCCAGATCTTGTCGGGGACATGCACAAAGAAAAATAAATGAAGAGAAGACCGCTCTAATAGCACTAATCCGGATTTAGGAGAAGAATGAACTGATTAACAAACTAAATACAATAAACACATAGATATGAAGAATAACACATATATCCAATGAACAATATCTTCTATTGAATAAATAAAATAGGTTGAAACTATAAAATTGTAGAACTAAAAGACTTGCTCGAATGGTGGTAGCTATCTTTGAGAAGAGATGTGGCTGCTACGCGCATCTGTCTGAGCAGAATGATTACAATGAGGCTCCATAGGCCTTTTTAACATTACTCATGAATGTCAAAACCCTATATATCCAAAAACCTAACCCTAGGAGATGAAACACCAAAAGTTATGTGGGCCCTTATGGGTAAGTTGGTACCTCAACTTCCCAGGGTCATAAATTTTTCATACGACCTCCATTTTAGGTGCATGATAGCCTATTGGAAAGGTATTTTCGAGAACTACACATTACGCCATCAAAATCTGACTCCGTCTATAGTTTGACTATGGAGAGCCAAAAAAAAATTTGTTTAGGGCCTCCAAAACGGCCTTAGAAGTACATAAAGATATGTTGACATGAAAACATACAAAATAGGTTAGTTGGATTAGGTGGGAGGTCACCAATATCCACCTCGAAGATGTGTAGGGCTTCAGACAACCCTAGAAGTGTAGAACCCACAATTACAAACAAGTACAGAAGAACGTGTTGAACTAAAAACTGTCAAGAGGAGACAGTTGGAATAGGTGGGTGGCCACCAATATCCACCTAGATCATTGTTGGATTATGCTAAAGATACCATTGATATAAAATATCAAAAGGGTGTTTATACCAATCCCTACTTATGTGGAAAGCATTATATTGATGAGATATGGAGATCTTTGCATGTTAGACTTATAGAGTGTTGTGTTGATATTAAATATAATCGTGTTAAAAGATCAAGCTCAGTAGAGCACTCTCAAGAAATTGACCATCTCATTTTCATATAGGACGTAAAAAATATCACTAAGATGGACCAGAATGGTAAAAGAAAGGTTTTTAAGGCCAATGGAATTGAAGAAAAATATTGTAATGTGCTTAATCAATAGTCTTTGTAATCATAGAAGGAATTGATAGCATAGATTTTACCTAGCTTCTCTTTACTCTATCATGTCAGTTTGTTGTGTATGGTAATGATGTAAAATAGGGATTCATTCTCTCCTTTATAGTTAGTTTGGGATCCTAGAGTTGGTGCCTCCACCATTGTTCATGTTCCTCCACTTCTAGATAGAACCAAATCAATGAAATGGCAATGAACATTGGCACAAGAATAAATATAACAAACATAATGAAGTGGATGCTTTGAGGTGTATCAAGGGGCCAAAAACTTTCCATTCTTATATTTAATTAAGTTATCACTTAAATACACAAGAGGATTATAGCATGACCCTTGATATGAGGAAGAATTATCACACCAATATTTAAGGAGATGATAAGTCTTCTATATGTCTCTCTATACATCATTTAAGTGATACTTGAGTTTACGTCCATTTAATTGAGTATGTCTGATCAAATTTACTCTATAATGCAAGTAGAAAACAATTAAACTTTAATTAATAAGTCATCAATAGATCTTCCAAAGATGCCTCCATGACGACTATATTTAAAAGATAGAATACCATTGTATTTTATTTGTTATATTAATTAGCAATGACCTACACACATATTTAAGACATGTTTAAGTGTAGTTAGTGACCTACACACATATTTGGGAATGACCTACACATATTTAATATATGTTGTATAATTGTTACATAAGGGTTTAGCTAGGGTGGTTGGGAGAACTAATTATTCTCCTCCCCACCCAAGTTCAATTCCCGCTAAGTGACATGTTGGCTCGTTGTGATAAGGCTAGAAGGGTATATGCCCCATGGGATAGAGTTTCACTCTGATGCACCTCGAGATGCATCGGCCTTTTCTAAGTCACAAGTTATTTATATATCTGTCTTGTGAACTATTGGGTATACTTATGTTATAGTGGCAACCAATTGATTTGATCACAAGCCTAGCCGAGATCATTCTAACAAACCAACGATTCCCATGTTTAAAAAAAAATTTACTTTTAGTTGATGATTTACACATTTAGGAATGACCTACACCAACAATCAATGACCAATCCAAACTAAGAAAACAAAATAACTACTATCTTCATTGAAAAAATTATTTTAATTCATTTTATAATGGACATTGGGAATACGAGTGGTGAGCCAAATGCTTTGTAGTCAAGGTCTTTCATATTTTATGTTTCCAATGAGTTAAAGGATCCTTTACCTCCATCTTGGGGCTTGGGAAGTGAAACACTTTAAAGTCCTTCATATTTTTCAACTCCAATGAGTGCAGGTTGTATTTGGGGCTTGGGAAGATAAACTTCCTAGAATACTAGAATGCCCTTTTTTCATTTTGTAGTCCCAATGGTTAAATGATTTCTTAGTATGTATATTAAGTTTTGAAGAGTAATATACTATTGAGAATATTGAAAGTTTCGAATAGTAATATACTCTTAAGCATACTCAAAGTTTCAAAAAGTAAGATACTTCAAAATAATGCATGGAGGGTCCCAACATCAACTTGATAGTGGTGTCAACTATGGGGCATTGGAATCATCCCATTTTCAGCGAGCCTCTTTTTGTTCAATGAGTCAAAGTTCTACATGTTCTTATCATTTTTTAAAAACCAACGATCCAAGTCTTCTTAAAATTGGCCAAAACTCCCATGGGAAAATTTCCCATCACAGAGGTGGAAATTTGAATTCTAGCATAGTTCCTACTAGATTTGGAGCCCATTTTGCCTGAACAAGGGGAGCGATATGAGTTACCCTTATCCTACATTTTTGGTATCAAAACAAAGGAAGTCCCATGTATTTCAAATTTTTAACATTCAAAGGACTTCCTTTATACTCTCTTTCTTAGGGGAAAGTTCAAGGATTAAGGGAATGAAGGGTTTCAAATTGCTCCTTTATGGTAGGCCTTTGCACCTAACTTCATTTTGTTATGTTGTTGAAAAGTGAGCCCCATTGTTAGCATGGAACCTATATGCATTATTGATTAGAGATCCCTTCATTCACATGTGCTCATTGCGCAATGCCTCAAACTACTCATTTATTCTCCATGTATAGGTCTTCATACAACCACAAAGCACTAGCCTTGAGAAAAGAGTTTTTTTCTTGATGGGACAATACTTAACCATGTTGGAAAGTTGGTTGTTATTGATTTCAACACGAGTGGTTGTCATTGATGTCAACAGATTTGATGGGTGCACTTGAAGAAGTCTACAAAAGTCCCCATAGGTGTGGTCATGAAGCTCGAAGTTGTTTGAGGAATAACGACATGAAGGGCAGTGTAAATGTAGGTAACACACTCATAGATGGATAGTCCTTGTTGTATCATTTCTAACCATAGGTGGTATGTAACGTGGTTCCTCAAAGTTGAAGAGCTATTTTTGAAATGTACACTTGACATTGAGAGGGGGGGTGAATCAGTGTCACAAAACTCTGGACAATTTTCCACTTTTCATAAATTAATTGAACAACATATATTTATTTCAATTTCTCAATGAATATATAAAAAAATAAATATTTTATTTATTTATTTAACTTCAATGAATACATAAAGTCAATCTTTGAATATCTTCAACTTCAAACAACTATGAGAGACCCAACTCTCTGTTACAATACCCAGCTTATAGTTATCATATCCAATTGAGAAATGAGGAATCCAACCCTCATAACAATTCCCAGCTTGTTTATCTCAGATCCAATTGAGATATGAGGAATCCCATCCTCATACAAGATCCAACTGAGATATGAGGAATCCAATCCTCCTACAAGATCCAACTGATATTTGAGAAATCCAATCCTCATACAAGACCCAACTTGGGAGACTATATATATACTTCAACAAATTCAACTACTTTTTTTCACCATACTTTGTTTATATAGTCTCCCAATAAGCCACATGGGGAGAGAAAACCGCCACATGGACGGAGGCGGTTCCAATAACACCTTGTATTTGGGAAGTCAAAGGGTCTCCTGGTTCGAATTCCGGCTCATCGAGAAAGACTCTCAATCCATGTTTAGAAAGGTCATGGTAGAGATGGCTGGCGAAGTTTTTCTTCACATCAGGGCCTCTGTGATTAATAAAGACATCGTAAGAGTAATGGGCAGCAATGGAAGAGGATGCAACCATTGCCAATTCGAAAATTATGGAAAGAAAGGTTGACGCTATAAATGCAAAAATTGCGAGGGAGGAGATTAGAGAAAGCGGAGAAATTGCAATGGAAAATGCTGAAGTGGATGCACCCAAAATTGATTTTTCAACTCTTTTAACGTGGCCGACCATCATTATATTTTTTACAGCGGCTGACCATGTTGATAAATTTGAAAAAAGAAAAGAGTTGCAACTTAAAAGAGAAAAGATAGTATTTTGCAACATGTGGCCGATCATCATGATATTCTTTACAGTGGTAACTGGTTCCTTTCAAATCTGTACAACCAGACTGCACATGAACTGTTCAACGGACAAGATTACACCAGACTACACATGAACTGTTCAACGGACAAGATTGGATGGAAACTGCGTCAGCCGTAACTTACCCCTGTGTACAAACAATATAGTGCACATGGACTGGAGGGAATTTCCAAGTCGCTGCCACGGTTGTTTTGGTTGGGCATCATCAAAGTTAAAAATATGGTCAAATAAGTTTTATAATATATTTCGAATTGTCAAATCTATAGTTGATGGACAATTTACCTGATGTTGAGCATGTAAAAAAAATTGTGAGCCCCCAAGAGCACTCTCAGAGAATAATCATAGTGCTCCTGGTTTACTTATATATTTGTGAGCCCCTCAGATCATAATCATAGTGCTCCTGCACACATTTGTACCACACTCACCATAAGAGTGCACTTGAAGTTCAATGATGGCATGCACAAGGGACTTGCAACAAGGGAAAAACACAATAATGATGCACCACAGGTGAACGCATTGGTGGTATAAATGTGCTCTGGAGCACCATCATTTCTCTCCAAGCGTACTTCAAGGGGGCCTTGTGTGAGGCTTACTATTTAACATGGTCTGGGAGGCCGGTGAATTGCCAATGTAGAGGTTTCACTGGTCTATGCCAACATTTAACAGTGTGTGGGTTGCCCCTGCATCAAAAGGGCTTAGCACATGTCGAATTGGTCTAAGTGGACAATGGAGTTGAATTGAGAGAATCATGAGCCACATGTAAACAATAATGGTGTAGAATCAATATAAACTCTAGGATTTGAATTCGAGCATAAGTGTTGACTACATCAAAATTAGAGACTCTTCAATGTCATGGGACATAATATAAGCCAAGGGAAACAATATGCATCAAATTTCATAACAATTATGGTAGTCTATCCCTATATACACACTATTGGATTTATATGTTCACATACATTGCCATAAATGCTCCACAACTTGGTTCTTAGTGCTTGCCTAAGGCAAGTGTTCAAGCTAGTTCTACATGCAGATTGGATTGATCACAATCAATGCATGTTCCATGAGCATTTTAAGAGGAAGCTTCTAGAGGTCCCATAACTTAAGATCTCAATCGCTTATGTTCCATGAGCATTTTGAGAGGAAACTTCTAGAGGTCCCATAACTTAAGATCTCAATCACTTCTCCTAGTGAATAAAAGCCATTTTATTCGCAAACAAATACCTAGTGGGGAAGTTCATCAGGAAATGGCCAAGTCATAAGGTTCTTGAACTCTCACTATTGGAATATTAGGCCCCTCTGATGAAGGGTCTTGCAAACTTCTCTCTATGTTACATGATACATTATTTTCATATTCTAAATGAAGGAGATCATGAATTGATAGTGAGAAACCAACTCTACATTTTAGCACTGAACCATTGGCCAATGAATTTAACCTGGAAAAAGACATCTTTGTAGAAAACCTGTTGGTCCATCACTTTCATTTGCCACACATTTTCTAGGATGATCCAACATTCCAATTGATAGGAAACAATATAGGCAAGTTTATTGATAAGGCAACGCCAAAAAAATGTCAATGCATGTGCACAAATCTACGCCAAATTGAACCTTGAGGAAGGTCTTCTAAAAAATTAAGGTTAATTATAGATGATTGGTGTCATATTTAGGAGCTAGATTATGAGTAGGTGCAATAAGTTCCATGAATATGGCCCTTTTGCTAATCACTATAAGTAGGGCAACCTACTCAAACTCAACCTACTTCTCAAACTCAATCAAAATCAAAGCAATGGATGCAAATAGAAAATAGGGGAGGAAAAGACTAAACTCACTCCAATGAAACCAAAACAAGGCTCCTACTCTAATTAGACAGATAGTTTTGAAATTTTAAACCCAAACATTGATAAGGAGGATGAATAACCACTGCTAGTGTCTCACAATATAGAAGTAGTTGCAAAAGATCCTTGATGAAAAGAATGCTAAAGAAACACCCTTTGAAAATAATGTACCTGAAATCGAAGAAGAGATCCCATCTTATACAAGAGTCCTCTCGAGAAATCCCACCCCCTCCTTTATTCCCTCCCTGCTTACCCAAAGAAAAAAAAAGAGTTGAGGGCCATCAAAGACAAAGAAATTAGCCCTTTCGCTGAAGTGGATGCACCCACCAACATTGGGTTTTCAACTCTTTTGTCTTTTAACATTGATATTCTTGGTGAGTGGGGTCAACACGAACTTTGAAATTCAGAGAAAAAGACAACTAGGTACACCAACTGCAGCAGAACGATGCTTTCTCGACCATTACGTTTTTTAGTCGATGACCGATCATCAACCTGGTGAGGACTATCTGTTTGTGTGTAGTTTGTGTGTGGGATCCACACACTAAATTTGCAGCATGACACACATTCAGATAAAATAAAGATAAGATAACATGTACACGACCATCATGATATTCTTTACAGCGGTAACTGGTTCCTTTCACATATGTACAACTAGACTGAACATGGAAACCGCATTCGTCGTAACTTTCCCGTGTACAAACAATACAATGCACATGGACTGGAGGGAATTACCAAATCGTTGGCCACCGATGTTTTGGTTGGGCATAATCAAATGTGGTGAAATACATTTCAGAACCGTCAAATATGGCCATTTTTCTAAGCACTATAAGTAGGGGTGGCCTACTCCTCAGAATCAATAGGAATCAGAGAAACCAATGCAAATATTGAATAGGGGGAGAAAAGAAAACACTCACCCCAATGAAGCCAAAACAAATCTCTTTCTCTAATGGCAAGTCATTTTAAAATTTTAGATCCAAGCAATGATAAGGAGGATGAAGAGCCACTATCAATGACTCACACTCTAGAAGAAGTTGCAAAAGATCCTCGATGAGGATTAGGTGGTGATGAAGAGCATGTTAATGAGGCTTTGGAAAATGATGTACCTGAAATCAAAGGAGAGGCCCCATCCTATACAAGAGTCCTTTGGAGAAATCCCACCCCCACCTTTATTTCCTCCCTGCTTACCCAAAGCAAAAAGTCAAAGGAAGAGTTGAGTGCCATTAAAGACAAAGCAATGGGATCTCAATTCTTATTAGCCAAATATGGCTAAACCTTGGGCACTCCAAACGAATCTTAAGTACGTTTTCCAAATATATATATTGCTTTGCAAGCTATCTATGAAGCATTTTAAAAGCTTATGAGTAATTAGATATAGGATTACATGAAAGAAAGACTTTTCATATCGATTATCCATAGATCATATTAAGGATCAAAATTGGTGAGTCGAAGTAGTAAGACAATTGCATCCTTTGTACTAGGTTGTACACGTATAGTCACAACCCTCCTCTCTTTTCTTTTGAATGTAATTTTAATTGTTATTATAAATAAATAAAAATGGCATTCCCACAAAACATCTCCCACCACCTTGTATAGGAATTGGCTTCATTTATGTTGTGTTGATGACATAACAATACATATTTTTATCTCCAAGAAGGAAATTTAAGATTTCTACACACTCCCTAAGGAATACCCCTAGCACAATGGCATTAAATGATTTGGCTGGTGAACAAAGATAAGAAATATAAAAACCAAAAGAAAGTTGTGGAAATGAAAGATGCTCCAAAGTCTATGAAGAGACAAGTGTAAATGAAAAAATATTTCTTGCAACGAACAAACAAATGCTCCTCATGGTTGATCTCCTTTATCCACTAGCTTACAAGTGAAATTATAGAAAAGGAATATTTCTATTTCTAATGGAGATCAAAATTCAACCAATCTGAAGTAAACAAAACATTGAGAACAACAATCAACTCAATATGGTCCATTGTTTCATTTTTTATATAAAAAGGAATATCTACCAAAAACAATGAGTTTCTACGCTTATCACATAATTTAATGAGAAGGAAACACCTCCATTGAGAGCACTTTGGAAATTCCATCCTTTGTACTAGGTTGTACAGGTATAGTCGCAACCCTCATCTCTTTTCTTTCGAATGTAATTTTAATTGTTATTATAAATAAATAAAAATGGCATTGGCACAAAAAATCCCCCACCACCTTGTATAGGCATTGGCTTCATTTATGTTGTGTTAATGACATAACAATACATATTTTTATCTCCAAGAAGGCAATTTAAGATTTCTACACACTCCCTAAGGAATACCCCTAGCACAATGGAATTAAATGATGTGGCTGGTGAACAACGATAAGAAATATAAAAATCAAAAGAAAGTTGTGGAAATGAAAGATGCTCCAAAGTCTATGAAGAGACAAGTGTAAATGAAATAATATTTCTTGCAACAAACAAACAAACGCTCCTCATGGTTGATCTCCTTTATCCACTAGCTTACAGGTGAAATTATAGAAAAGGAATATTTCTATTTCTAATGGAGATCAAAAGTCAACCAATCTGAAGTAAACAAAACATTGAGAACAATAATAAACTCAATATGGTCCATTGTTTCATTTTTTTATATAAAAAGGAATATCTACCCAAAATAGTGAGTTTCTATGCCTATCACATAATTTAATGAGAAGGAAACACCCCCATTGAGAGCACTTTGGCAATTCCATCCTTTGTACTAGGTTGTATAGGTATAGTCACTACTCTCCTCTCTTTTCTTTGGAATGCAATTTTAATTGTTATTATAAATAAATAAAAATGGCATTGGCACAAAACATCCCCCACCACCTTGTATAGGCATTGGCTTCATTTATGTTATGTTAATGACATAACAATACATATTTTATCTCCAAGAAGGCAATTTAAGATTTCTACACACTCCCTAAGGAATACCCCTAGCACAATGGCATTAAATGATGTGGCTGGTGAAAAACGATAAGAAATATAAAAACCAAAAGAAAGTTGTCGAAATGAAAGATGCTCCAAAGTCTATGAAGAGACAAGTGTAAATGAAACAATATTTCTTGCAACGAACAAACAAACATTCTTCATGGTTGATCTCCTTTATCCACTAGCTTACAAGTGAAACTATAGAAAAGGAATATTTCTATTTTCTAATGGAGATCAAAATTCAACCAATCTGAAGTAAACAAAACATTGAGAATAACAATCAACTCAATATGGTCCATTGTTTCATTTTTTATATAAAAAGGAATGACTACCCAAAACAGTGAGTTTCTATGCCTATCACATAATTTAATGAGAAGGAAACACCCCCATTGAGAGCACTTTGGAATGAATTCATGACCCACCGATCAAGCCAAAACAAAATTGCTTATTCTAGAAACGTGTATTTTCATTGGCACTGGAGATATTAACAAAGGAAATAACAACCTTTGTGGTCTTAGTTTTCATCACCCAAACAACTTTCCTTCTGATAAAATAGGTCAATCAATCACAATTGAAACAACCAAGACATTCATGATTTGGGTTCCAACCAAGTGTTTATAATCAATGCCTTATATCGACGTTTAAAGGACCATACATAGCTTTGGTTGATTGTAGAATAATAATAATAATAATAATAATAATAATAATCTAATTTTAGGGTTACGGCCTAGAAAAATACAAAATTGATGTATGAGACCCCCTTATTTGTGGGACAAGGGACCCCCTTAACAATGTCATGCTTAACCCTATTAAGAACCTCTCCACCCTAAGAAAATTTCCATCACCATTACCATTTATTGAAAACTAAAATAAGGAATGGATGAAGTTTCATATTTGCAAGCATTATCACTTATCACATGCTCACAAGAAAATATTGGCAATGTTCTAACTAATGGTCTTTGTAACCATTGAAGGAATCCATAACATAGATTTTAGTTAACTTCTCTTTACTATGTCATGTCATTGTGTTGTGTCTGGTAAATGATGTAAAATAGGGAGTCATTCTCTCCTTTATTATTAGTTTGGGATCCCAAAGCCAGTGCCACCACCACAGTTCATGGTCCTCCACTTCTAGGTAAAACTGAATCAATGCAATGGTAACAAACGTTTCCACAACAATAAGGATAACAAATGTAATGAAGTGGATGCTTTGAGGTGTGTCAAGGGGCAAAAAATTCATCATTCCTATATTTAATTTAGTGCTTAAATATGCACAATGATTGTAGCAAGACCCCTGCTATGAGGAAGAACCATCACACCAATGTTTAAGAAGATGACAAGTCTTCTATATGTCTTTCTATACATCATTTAAATGATACTCAAGTTTCCATCCATTTATGTATATGTGTGATCAACTATACTCCAAACTGCAAATAGAAAACAATTCAGCTTCAATCCCTAAGCCATCAACAAAATCTATAGAAAACTCAATAGAGACTCCACAATAAAATCACAAAAGAGGTGGTAGTGGCCATCAAGAATTCTCTCAATGAAGAAGTTAAAGTTAAGCTAACTCCCCAAAAAAATGTGGTTTCGCCATGCTATCAGTTACCTAAAATTCACAAAGAAACTAATCCACTCATACACATAGTAAATACTATGGCTCCCCCACAAACAAATTAGTGAAATACCTTGTAAAGAAACTCATTATTATGGTTGGGAAAATACACTCCTTTGTCAAAGACTCTACTCATGTGATTAAAGAAACAAGAAATATAAAGGTTGAAGAATGAGATCATTTGGTCAACTTCAATGTAGTCTCACTATCTACCAAAAATCTTGTACTAGATGATGCTATCAAGGTAATCAAGGATATCACAGATGAGGAAATTTCAAATCTTATTAAAGTTTTCCTTAAATCATTGTATTTCAGGTTTCATGGCAATATTTATGAACAAATCGAAGGCATAGAAACAAGATCCAAGTTTCCGTCGATAGTCATTGATTTGTACATGAAATGGCTTAAAAAGCAATCTATTGATTCTTTTCCTCTCAAGCCTCAACTAAGGAAAATATGTGTAGATGACACCTACATAATTTGGCAACATGAAAAAGAAACCTTAGACAAGTTTAAATATAGATAACATTTGAACAATCAAGCTAAGAGCATAAGAGTCATAATGGAAATAGAATAAAACAATAGCATCCCATTTGTTGATATCCTTATGATCTCTAAGAGAAATGGTGGTTCACTTTCCCATCAAGTATACCAAAGAAAATTCATATGAACATGTATCTTCATTCTAATTCTCATCACCACCCCATTCAAAAGTTTGGTGTCATCAACACACTAGTGGCTCAAGCTATTAGAGTTTTAGATAATGATCACATAGAGTAAGAATTGAGACACTTGGCTAAAGTTTTCAAAAACAATGGCTATAAGGAATACCAATTCAAAAAGTTTGTCTTAAAATCTAGGAGGGAACACCACAATATTTGTGAACTTGAAGAAGGAAATATGATCACTTTTCCTTATATCAAAGGAACCACAAACAAAATTGCAAAAAATATTAAGAAAGGTATCATCAGAGTGACCTTCACCCCTCCTAACATTACAAAGAACATGTTGGGTTATGTTAAAGATATCATTGATCTAAAACATCAAAAGGATGTTTATAGCATTCCCTACTTATGTGGAAAGAATTATATTGATGAGATAGAAAGATCTCTACATGTTAGAATTTTAGAGTGTTGTGTTGATATTAAATATAATCGTGTTAAAAGATCAACCCTGGTAGAGCACTCTCAAGACATTGACCATCTCATTTGCATATAGGAAACAAAAAATATCACTAAGATGGACCATAATGGTAAAAGAAAGGTTCTTGAGGCCCTTGAAATTGAGATAAACCAAAACAATATTAAAAGGTATGAGGGTATTAAAATTAAAGAAAGCTATAGGCCAGTGATTTAGTGGTTAAGAAACTACAAAGACATATATCCTAATGAATTAATGAAGGTATCCGACCCACTGTGGTATATTCATATTTATACATTGTATTTGAGATCTAATTTATTTGAGCTTATAACCTCCTAATGATGGTTCCATCTCATGGATTGATACCAATCGAGTGTTCTAATATTGTTGAACATAGTTTTCCATCATATACAATCTATCACTATGTAAAATGAACAATTTAAGAAAAATCTTGTAATGTGTTTAATCAATAGTCTTTGTAATCATTGAAGGAATTGATAGCATAAGTTTTACCTAGATTCTCTTTACTTTTGTTATCGCACAAGTTGTAGGTTGGGAAAATCCTGACCCAGCTACCAATTGGCTACAACTAGGAGGGCACCTACCCATTGTCACCTTAGGCAAGTGTCCTGGTCATTTTAGAGGTAAGGTAGTCACCTCAAGGGGGGAATCTCGGTGACCCTAGGGGGAATGAGATGGAAAATGATGAATATGAAGAGGATGTACCTAGAGGCCAATTCTAAATGGTATGAAGGTCTTGATAAAGAGTCTTGGGAAGGTTCAAGGCGCTGCCAAAGCCTTGGATGAATTGCCAAGAAATTAGTACCTTCCTGAGACACAATGAAAAACCACTATGAAGTACAATATGTTAGTTGGATTAGCAAGTTAGTCTTTCTCTCCCTAATTTTCAGCAACAGATAACATTATATATCAGTGAATAAACAAGTATTAGACACACCTGTCAACTGGAAGGGAGAGTCTGGTCTGAGGTTATCTAAATAACCCAAGCCGCTTGAGGTAACCCACCCTAACTAGTTTAACAGCTCTGTTAGACGATAAAGGGATCTAATCTAAACTATGAAAATAAAATAACTAACTATTCATTAACGAAGATCTACTATATACATTCACTATTCACACTTTTATATACGAAATATACAAATAAACGTGTGTAAGATTTATGAGAAACCTTGTAAACTAAGGTTGTACAAGAGAAACGAATCTTAGAAAATATTAAATAGATCTAGAACATACTACTAATCTAATTTTAACCTTGAAACTAACAAAAGGAAAATAAATGAATGAAAATAATAATGTTTTAACTTAAATAAACAAAGTATTTAAGCTTAAATGTTAATTTACTTTCACAAAATATAAATCAAAACAAAAATAAAATCATTAACCTATAACTCGCCACTATTTAAAGAGAAATTTTGGTTGTGCCTTCATGTATAACGTTGCTCCAATAGCCTATATGTTAAGAGAAATATATAGCAAAAGGTTGTGTAATTCTAAGATTGTGATAGTGTCAGGATGAAAATCACTTTGACTAACCATTTAAATCTTATTTAAAATGCAAAAAGAACAACTTTAAAATCACAATCCTTAGGGAAGATATAATAGACTAATCGACAATAAGAAAAATCTCAATTGAACAATTATATATTTACAAATTTGAATTACATGAATAAACTCAATATAATACAAGATTTGTATCAAAATAATACAATCACCAAGACCAAGATAATTGGGATAATATACTCTTAAAGATTGACAAAATTAACACATAAATGATAGAAATTAATCATGTATTGATAAAAAAACCTTTTTACTCACATGACAAAAGCCATTAAGCAATCTGGAATTTCATATTCTTCTTCGAAAATACTAGTCCATGCTCCCAAAATTCCAACCATCTGTTACTCCTTTTGAAAAAAAAGTTTACAAAATAAATAATATACAAAAAGAAATGATCAAAATCCTCCTCTCAATTTCTTGGATCCCCCTTTTGGCTCTGAACTTTCTCATATATTTATGAGATGAATGAACAGTCTGGGCGTCGCTAACAATTTTCACCACCTGAAATTTTCCTTGGAAAGAAACCACAATATCTCTCAAATCACGAGTTTGTTTGGGAAAAATATCACGAGTAAGCTAAATGGGTCCGTTCTGTAGATGGGTTTTCAGTTGTTTCTTGAGATTCCTCATGGTTTGGCTGAAATCAGTCCCGCAAAATCGTATTTCTGTTCTTGAACGCATTTCAAAATCCTATCTGTTGTTGCTCATAAATTATTTGCAGCAATCCAATGCTATTTTTGGATCAATTATCTTGAACTTATTTAGATAAGAAAATCAAGCCACGATCAAATCCGTACCAAATATCTGATAATAGAAACCTATGAAACAAAAATAAATCAATTTAATAACCTAAATATAAAAATTGTGAATAAAACAAAATCTAGAACAATAAAATTAAAAATGAATTTAAACTAAAAGCTAATATAAGTTGTAAACGGATCTTGGTTATATTTTCCTTTTCAAAATATGATCTTAAAATTCTAGAAGCTTCAAGCTTATGTGTGAAAAAAATATTAATTTTAAGTTTCCACAAAATCAAATGAATGATAGATGATTCTTTTTTAATTTTATTTTAAAATGAGATGTAAATGACAAAAGAATTTAATGAATTTAAACCACCCAATGATTTTGTGAAAATGAGAAACGAACCAATATATAATTTGATGAAGTATTGAACCCATTATTCAAAATAGTCAAACTTGCTAATGAGCAAAAGGTGAAAACATAATTATAATTTAAACGAAAGTAAACAATTGATAAAAATTAATGTTTTCGTTTAAATTAAGATTTGTATGCTCGTTTCTAAATTTTGACATATACTCTTGTAATGAATGTCACATACTATGGTGAATGTATTAAGTTTGTCTCAAAGCAAGCCAAGGTCTGGAACTATTCGAAAAGGTTGATTCTATAGCTCATTGTAATTGCCAAGATTCAAAATAAAATTACAAAACCACAAACTTTTAGGGCAGGGCTAAAACTATTTAAGACATTTGCATAACATACTGTGTATTATCACAGATCTAAGTTTGTTTCTCCTTCATTCAAATTTGATCAAATGTGAACAAATGTCATATAAAAGATGTGTCACAATAAACTTTCTTCCTGTAAAATCATTGCTATTAATCCATGTTTTCACAAATCAAAGGACGAGATCAACTTGAAAAATGAATATGCAAGCATTGTGGAACAACCAAGAAGCCAAATACTTAAACATCGTAGATAAGCTAGAAAATCAAATCTTCACCTCATGAAAGAAAAATGAGGAATCAATAGTGAGAAGCATGGAGAATCAATCATTTGAGAAAGGAAACCATGAAATGATTGGCTTTAATTTAGGAAAGATAAACCAAAAAACAAATAACAAAAACAAATGAAAAGCGATATTTTTCCAAGATTCTAATGGGGCCCTTTAAATTTTATAAAACTTTAAGGGGAGTTGTTGGGGCCCAACAAATGGTGACTTATTGGGTGAAGCAGTTATCTCTTATCTGGTAAGCTTTCATCTCAGGAAGAAAAGAATAAGACTTGAAGAAGGATTTAAGCTCTGTGAAATAAATTCACTTTGAGACCATACAATATTAGGCTAAGCTCAATGTTATAACCATACAATAGAATTTTCATTGTAGGGGATTATAACCCGAAATAATTTCTTAATAAAAGAGTCACGATGTTTATGAAAAGGACTTCAATACCGTTGATAGAGCCACTGCTGCCAGCAGGCGTCCATAGCCTCGGCAAGGATGTCATTTAACCCACTAAATTTTTTTAATCCCATCCAATAGTTGTATCCACATTATGTATGCTTCCATAAAAGTTAATTTAAAAGAATATACATGCTACCTCTCGACCCGACATTGCTTCGCTTCCAACAGGCCTGTTAAGTACCCCGATGATGTTGTCTTGGTATCATGTGTGCATTTACCCACTATCAGTGAGCATGTTCAGTACCCCGACAGGTTTACACACACTTCCCACACTTAAGTGCTTCCAAACCTCTTATTCCACCTTTAAATAATAGTACAATTAGATATTTATTGATGACAAAGAGAGCAGGGTGATACTAGAGGTTAATTGCAATACAGGTGAACAGTTGATCGTGTTATTTATTTTCTATCAAAACTGGAAGTTTTATCATGGTTTAGAGATTTTAGATTTCAGTTAAGAAATCATCTAGAGAATTGGGCAACACTTAAAAGTGATTCCTTAAGAATATAGACAGCGTAAAATTTTTAAATATCATCATAATTCTCAAAGATTTAAACCATATCTATGGTCTAATGCTCTGGCAAAGACAATTTGAGGACAAAATGAAAGTGACAATTGACTTAAAAATCAATTTTATGAGCTATATCTTAATATCAAGACCTCTTTGAACTATTTCAGATTGATTGAAAAACACAAGTCTTGAAATGAATGCTTCCTTCCAACAATTTCTCTTGGATCAACAATATCATGGTTCAAAAATACAGAGACGAAGAAAATTCAATCAAAGCAATCAAAGAAATGAAAAAACACACAACAAGCCAAATCAGATTTTATTAATGGAATTCAAAATCAGAAGTGCATAAAAAAAAATCAAAATGGAAAAAGCACACTTTCAGAAACAATTTTGGCCAAAGATAAACCCGAGCTTTGGGATCTACTAGCATCCCACTGTAAACTAAAGTAAGAACTAAATCATATAAAATCTCATGTGCGAGCAATTTCTTTTCTTAAGATAGTGATGCATGAGATGTTACTTTGACCAAGCATTATTATTAAAAATAAAAGAGACTAAAAGAAAATAGAAAAATCCTTATTAATATGAGTGCAGTCCTACTCGTGGCACCTTGGGTCAGGGTTGAATTTAGGTGAATTGACAGTTCAAAATTACTTATCTCTTTACTTTCCATTTTAAAATTTTCATGATGATAATGCGTTTTTTAATAGAAATATTCAACGAAAAGCAGATAGAAAATGATTAAAGTGGACTTCCCTGACAACATTCATATTATGGTTCTATTGGTGTACCCACTTGTGTTCATAACTGCATTATTACAAAAGAAACAATGAGAAAGGAAACTAAAGGAAACCTACTCTTAAACCTACTCTAACTACTAAGAAAATTGAAATACTAAGTGAAGTCATGCTTCCAATGTAACCATCGGAGTAACTTTAATCCTACAATGAAAACAAAATCGAATATTAGTAACAAGAATGGAAGTGCATCAAAGTAAGATACAAGTACATCATACTTACCTTTATAATAATCATTTGGAAACAAAGAAAGAATGACCTTACCATTCCCTTGAACACTTTTGATGTATGAATTCTCCAGCCAATTCGCAATTCTATCGCGATATGGATAACTAAAGCATGGAAGAATGCAATTGAGTTCATAAAACTTGCCAAATTATGAGGACCTGATATAACCATTGGTCTGTTAAATTATGAGCTTGATTTCTTATGCGGATTAATTCTTTTATTTACTTCAACACTTTGAATCCAGCTTAATACACTTCAACAATACCAAATCATAATCGAATAGAAATAACTATATAGATGAGTAAGCATTCGTATCAACAACACATTACCCTGGGGAAACCCTGTATAGGGAGAAAAATCCCAACAAACGATATTCCTTTATTGCATTAATAATGTAAGATCACTTACAAATATTCACCATGAATGTTCTTCTCTTAAAGAGGTTTCCAACATGAATCTGACCTGACAAAGACCTAAAAGACTTTGTTGAAATACACCTCTGATATGTTGCCTCTTTATCACTGATATGTTTGCCTCTATTTCTTTATCCTTAACCTGCATCTCAAAATTGTGTTGAAGAGAGGGGTCGACCTCTGCTTATATAGGTTGAAGAGGAGAAGAGGAGAGGCTCGAAATAGTCACCTGTTTGCATGAGTTAATCATAACTCAGCTTCATACTTTAGTTCAAACTTAGAACTAGACTTGATATTGGTTACAAATCATCATTACACTTTAGTTCGAAAATAGAACTAGACTTGAGATTGGTATGCTTTAGTTCGAAAATAGAACTAGAATTGAGACTTCAGTTACAACTCAACATTACACTTTAGTTCTAAAATAGAACCAGACTCAAGACTTCAGTTACAACTCAACATTACACTTTAGTTCTAAAATAGAACTAGACTTAAGACTTCAGTTGCAACTCAACCTTACACTTTAGTTCTAAAATAGAACTAGACTTAAGACTTCAGTTACAACTCAACATTACACTTTAGTTCTAAAATAGAACTAGACTTAATACTTCAGTTGCAACTCAACATTACACTTTAGTTCTAAAATAGAACTAGACTTAATATTTCAGTTACAACTTGCCTCTTTACAAGGCAATTCGAAATTCTCTTCATGGTGGATACTGTGACACGTGCCAACACACTAGATCAATACATTTATATCATTTGCAATATTAGAAATATCATTTGTTTCTAGCTTATAGGAATTTTATATTCAACCTAACTTTTGCTAGATGCCTTGACTTTTTCTCATGGCTCACAAGGCTTGACTAGGCTCACAGAGGTTGTACATTCCCCCTGAATTTTGCACTAGTCTGTCTATGCTCACAGAGGTTGTACGTTCCCCCTAACTTTTGCACTAGACTGTCTATGCTCACAGAGGTTATACGTTCCCCCTGAATTTTGCATTAGAATCACATAGGATCTCGTTCGTCCTGACTTTTGGTTTGACTCAAAGAGGTTGTATGTTCCCCCTGGCTTTTGTCAATACCTCACAAGACTGGTTGATTCTCCAAATCTCCCTGGCTAGCTTCAAGGTGGCCCATATCGCCTCTCATTGGAGAATGATTGTCGATGTTGCCAAATTTAACACTCCCTCTTAGCAGGGGATTCATTCTCAGCCACACCAAGCTTTCATCTCAGTTGCACAAACTGTCTCAAGGTCAGAGGCTTGGTTAGGATATCAGTTACCTACTCACTCGTGGCTATGTACTGTAACTTTACAGTTTTTCTATGGACCAAGTCTCGGATGTAGTGGTACCTCATGCCAAT
The DNA here is from genome assembly GCA_009831015.1 of Picea engelmannii. Classification (NCBI taxonomy): domain Eukaryota; kingdom Viridiplantae; phylum Streptophyta; class Pinopsida; order Pinales; family Pinaceae; genus Picea; species Picea engelmannii. The sequence continues at coordinate 37,909 of ML833628.1, forward strand.
ATGTTTTTACCTATCATGAAATATTGGGTTCTTTGTTAATTTTATGCAACTTTGATTATCACAGTGAACCATCGTCGTCTCGAGCTTGTCACCAAACAAGCTAGAAACCAATTTTCTAAGCCATACTTCTTTCTTGCTAGCATCACTTGATGCAATGTAATCATCCTCTATTATACTTTGTGCAATGGATCCCTGCTTCCATCTTGACCAAGAGATCATAGCGGATCCTAAACTGAAGCAATATCAGAAAGTACTCTTCTGATCCACTGGGGTTCTTGCCTAGTCAGCATCTGCATACCCATGTAGAAATAAACCACCACTGGATGTATATCTCAGACCATAAGTAATGGTCCCTCTAAAATATCTCAAGATGTGCTTTGTTGCCACCTAGTGTCTCTATCTTAGTTCAGTCATGAACTGACTCATTGCAATCACTACATAGAATATATATGGCTTAGTGTGGATCATGTACATCAATGATCCAATCAACTGCCTATACATGGTGGGATCCACCAAATTTGAACATGTATCGGAATCATGCAGCTTCCTCAAGTTGGTAACCATCGGAGTAGACATGGATTTTCAATCCATCATACCAAACCTCTTTAGTACATCCACTGTGTATTTTCCTTGAGCCAGAAATATCTCTCCCTGTCTTTGCCACACTTCCAATCCTAGGAAGTAATGCATCAAGCCTAAGTCTTTCATCTCGAACTCTGAGGTTAGCTCCCTCTTACACCAGACTATTAGCCCTTCATATCCTATTAGAAAGAGATCATCAACATACAGGATTAGTATAACAAGTTGGTTACCTCTTACCTTGAAGTACAAATTTGCATCAGCATCACTTTTCTGAAATCCCAGGCTTTTAAGAAAGCCATCAATCCTGTCATACCAAACTATAGGAGCCTGCTTAAGACCATACAAGGCCTTCCTTAGCTTACATACATGAGTGCCTTTGTTATGCAGTAAAAAACCATCTGGTTGTTCCACAAAGACCTTCTGTTCAATCTTTTCATTCAAGATTTTTTTTTTTACATCCATCTGATGTAGCTTCCAATCAAGAATGGAAGATAAAACAATAATAGTTCGAATGGAGGTATACCTGGCTACAGGGGAAAAAGTCTCTTCATAGTCGATTCCTTCTTTTTGAGTGAAGCCTCTGGCTACAAATATTTCTTTGAATTTTTCCACACTTCCATCAACTGCATGTTTGATCTTATAGATCCATTTGGAAGAAACCATTGATTTGTCTTTTGGCCTAGACACAACGTCCCAAACATTGTTCTTTATAATAGACCTGTATTCCTTAGTCATGGCATCCTTCCATACTTGTAATTTATTTGCTTCTTCAAATGAATAAGGTTCAACAACACTAATGTTTCACATCAGTGAAACATAGCCTCCAAACCTATGAGGCCTCTTCCTTTCCCTGAAATTTCCTTTGGGAGAAGCTATAATTTCTGCTTCCTGCATTGTTTCTTTAAGCCACCTTGGATTCCTTTTGGCTGGAGGTTCTTCGAGATTTCTTTATAACACTTCAGTAGGTTCTAGGGGCTCATTATTTGGCCCTTCACGAGGTTCCTCCCTCTGATCATATGACTCTTCATTTTCAGAAGAGGGTGAAGCCGATTGAACTACTTATTATTCATGTTGAAGCTCTTTGGATTTCTTAAATGTGGCTTCCTCATGGAAAGTCACATCTCTTCTTACCTCTATTTGCCTCTGACCTGGTACATAAATCCTGTAAACCTTGGAGTTCTCACTGTACCCCACAAAAACCCATTTCTTTCCTGAGGGTTCCATCTTTGTCCTCTTTTCCTTAGGGACATGAATATACATAGGACACCCAAATATCCTTAGATGCCCTACTTCAGGTTTGATCCCTAAGAATACCTCTTCAGGAGTCTTGTCCTTCAAGATATCATGTGGACACCTATTTTGAATATACACGATACTAGAGGTAGCTTATGCCCACAAGGAATTTGGCAGATCCTGGTCAAACATCATTGCTTTCATTGCCTCACAAATTGTCCTGTTTTTCCTCTCAGCAACTCCATTTTCCTGAGGGTTATATGGCACGATCAATTGTCTCTTGATTCCTACTAACTTACAGAAATCCTCAAACTGAAGAGATTCAAACTCTCCTCCATTTTCTGTTCTAAGGATTCTGATGTGTTTCCCTATCCGCTTTTCAATAAAGGCTTTATACTCTTCAAATTTATCAAATGTGTCACTTTTAGCTTTAAGAAAATATATCCAACATTTTCTTGAGTAATCGTCAATAAAAATGACATAATACAAACAACCATTGAGTGAGGGAGATGACATGGGACCACATACATCATAATGAACCAGATCTAAGATGCCCTGAGCTCTGTTGTCACTACTAGGAAATTCTTTCTTTATATTTTTACCTAGCATGCATCCCTTACAAATTTCATTTTTACTAAGAGAAATAGAGGGCATGCCACATACCATGTTCTGTAGATCCGGAAGAGCTTTGTAATGAAGATGTCCAAGTCTTTTGTTCCATAACTCGTTGGAGCTAGTCGCATCATGATCCAATGCCTGAACTGACTGTCCTAACACAACGTACAATCCTCCACTGTGAGTTCCAAAGGGTTCTGTTGTACTTAAGTGGCTACCTTTAGCCCATAATAGTTCCTTCCTGTCCTTGAAGATCACCCAATATCCCTTGTCCTCAAGGGTTGTAACTGATAGTAGATTCTTCTTGAGCCTTAGAACATATAATACATCATCAACATGAAGTCTAGCCCCATATTCCAATCTGAAGGAGATAGAGCCTACTCCCTTTATCTTGTAAAATTTGTCATCCCCAAGCTCAACCTACTCTGCAAAAGATTTTGTCTCAAAATCTGAGGGGATATCCTTGTACCTTGTCATTTTGTTTGATGCACCATTGTCTACTAACCAAGTTTTCATCCCCATGAAAACTGAACTGGATAAGGCAGAAACCAAGTAATATTCTTTTCTATTTTCTTTCTCATTAGAAGGTCTTTTATGATTTATTTTGGATTCATCATCCTCAACAGTTGAGGCATGATGTTTCCCTTTCCTAGGATATTTCTTTCTAAACCAACAATCTTTAGCAAAATGACCCAACTTATTACAAGTAAAGCATTTAATCTTAGATGTATCAATATTCTTTCCTTTGAATGTACCTTTGGTGTTTGGCTTCCTCTGAGAGCCTTTCTGGAAAGTGCCTTTCTTCTTTCCCTTGAATCTTAATGCTAAAGATGAGTGCTTTTTATTTATTGACTCGCTCTTGGTAGCCGTGCGACTCTCCTCCTAGAGGAAATCATGCCATAACCTCTCAAACGTGGGCTGAGTCTCTCTCCCACTTACACTAGATAAGAAGGTCTCCCATGAAGAAGGAAGACTGTAAAAAATGGCCTGCACTAAATCATCATTTTCCACTATCACCCCTGTGACCAAGAGTTGATCTTTGATATGGGCTATCCTGGAACATAAAGATGCCACTAATTCACCTTTCTCCATCTTCAAATACTTAGGCTTGTGCTTAAGTGTCCTCTTCTGACTTGGATCATGTTTCTCATACAGATTCACTAAGGTATCCATATAGCCCTTGGCAGTCATCAATGAAGTCATTGTAGGCATTATACTATCTTTGACTGAATCAAAGATTGTTCGCTTAGCCTTTTCTTGACTCTTCTTGAAGGTCGCTCTTTCTGCATTATTCATGGGTTCCTCCACCATTGTGGTTACATACTGCTCAAGATCATGCTCTTGCAAGATATTTGTTATCCGGAGCTTCCACACATTGAAGTTGGCAGCTCCTTCGAGCCTATCCTCGGCCCTGACTGAATTTAAGGATGCCATGGACCTCACATTGGAAACTTAATCAAGCTAGCTTGGATATGTGTGTACATGCTGTTGCACTTCAACACGTTTAACACAACCTGGTTGTGATACCATTTTAAATTATGAGCTTGATTTCTTAAGCGGATTAATTCTTTTATTTACTTCAACACTTTGATTCCAACTTAATACACCTCAACAATACCAAATCATAATCGAATAGCAATAACTATGTAGATGAGTAAGCATTTACATCAATGACACATATAGCCTGGGGAAACCCTGTACAGGGAGAAAAACCCTAGAAAACAATATTCCTTTATTGCATTAATAATGTAAGATCACTTACAAATATCCACCATGAATGTTCTTCTCTTAAATAGCTTGCCAAGATGACTCTGACCTGACAAAGACCTAAAAGACTTTTCTGAAATACACCTCTAATATGTTGCCTCTTTATCACTGATATGTTTGCCTCTATTTCTTCACCCTTAACCTGCATCTCAAAACTGTGTTGAAGAGAGGGGTCGACCTTTTCTTATATAAGCTGAAGAGGAGAAGAGGAGAGGCTAGAAATAGTAACCCGTTTGCATGAGTTAATCATAACTCAACTTCATAATTTAGTTCGAATTTAGAACTAGACTTGAGACTGGTTACAACTCATCATTACGCTTTAGTTCAAAAATAGAACTAGACTTGAGACTTGTATGCTTTAGTTCGAAAATAGAACTAGACTTGAGACTTCAGTTACAGCTCAACATTACACTTTAGTTCTAAAATAGAACTAGACTCAAGACTTCAGTTACAACTCAAGATTACACTTTAGTTCTAAAATAGAACTAGACTTAAGACTTTAGTTGCAACTCAACATTACACTTTAGTTCTAAAATAGAACTAGACTTAAGACTTCAGTTACAACTCAACATTACACTTTAGTTCTAAAATAGAACTAAACTTAATACTTCAGTTGCAACTCAACATTACACTTTAGTTCAAAAATAGAACTAGACTTAAGAC
>ML833628.1:49888-63949 GCA_009831015.1 Picea engelmannii
GACTGCAGGTTGTATTTGGGGCTTGGGAAGACAAACTTCCTAGAATACTTGAATGTCATTTTTTCATTTTGTAGTCCCAATGGTTGAAGAATTTCTTTGTATGATAAGTTTTGAATAGTAATATACTCTTGAGCATACTCAAATTTTCGAAAAGTAAGATACTTCAAAATAATGCATGGAGGGTCCCAACATCAAGTTAATAGTGGCATCGACTACAGGGCACTCAAATCATCCCATTTTCAACGAGCCTCTTTTTTCTGGCGATTCAGAGTTACACATGTTTTGATCATTTTTAAAAAAACCAATGATCCAAGTCATCTTAAAATTGGCCAAAACTCCCATGGTCAAAGTTTCCATCACAGAGGTGGAACTTTGTGTAGTGACCCCACTATGTAACACACAAAAAAAGATTTGATACCAATTAATTTAAATGCAGTGCATCATGCTTAAAATGTGCAAGCTTCTAATAGCACTATCGAAAACATGAATGCAACTAATTTATCATTCTCAAAGAAACATATACTTTTGATAAAAACTCAATGTTCGTGCACAACACTAAAAACCCATGAATAGAATTGATAAACAAAGATTAAAAAATCACTTATCTTTTAACAATAATGAGAAATTGACTGCAGGGGACAAATGTTCCTTCTAATCAATATTTGTTGCTCCAAATCTCAGCAATAAATCACCCCTGAGTTGGAGCTATGATTCCTCAAAAGAGGGTGTCTCTCGCACATCCCAATTCACTCCCACAACGAACTAGTTTTCTAACAGCTATCCCAATCCTCTATCTCCCTTCCCCTCAACCTATGCAACCCAAGGAATTAGGACCCCCCTTCACTGCACACAGTCCCTCGGGCCTTCCCACTTCCCTACAAGGCTCCAACACAAGGTTGGATAGGAATCTCTATTGTTGGGGACTCTAGGGATGTTAGTTTCCCCAAGAAAAATAACAAAACAACCCATTGTTCAAGGGAAAATATCTCACACAAAAATCCCTCTCTCTACAGGCCTAACAACTTGCTTCTTCATCCAACAAGAGCTCCAACGGGCTACCCACAACACCTACTATGGTTTCCCTCAAGCTCCAATGCTCTGCACTCCCTTGCTGCTTCAAAAATAGCTCACAATGGCCACTCAAATTTCTCTTTTACCCATGAGAGTTTACTCACAATCCCCAAGGTTGATTGTACTTAGCCCCCATGCTCTCATAACTATGGGATGTGAAATTTCCCACCATCCCCTCTTACATGTGTTTAATTATTGGGATCTTATACACTCAAAAGGAAATTAAAAGATTCATTCAAAGTATTAATTTTAGGAAAGTGGGTTGGAATTAATACCCATGAATAATCCCCCCCCTTGGACCCATTTCTTAGACATTCTTTAACATTCCCCTCTCTTGTGGAAACTTATCCCCCAATTACTCTGTATGTGTCCTCCCACAGCTAGTGTCACGCTTATTTTATTGTTACGATCATATACAATGTTTACAAATTACATATTTGGGCCTGTGGACATACATCATATTTAATTACACATTTCTAAAACATGGATTATAAATCAAGGGGTTACACTTTGACTTCTAGCATAGTTCCTACTAGATTTGAGGGCAATTTTTCTAAAGAAAGGGGGCAATATGATTGCCCCTTATCCCACATTGTTGATAGCGCAACAAAGGAAGTCCCATGTATTTCAAATTTGTAGTGCTCAAAGGACTTCATTTATACTTTCTTTCTTAGGGGAAAGTTCAATGATTAAGGGAATGAAGGGTTTCAAATTGTGCTTTTATGGTAGGCCTAGGCACCTAACTTCTTTTTGTTATGTTGTTGAAAAGTGAACCCCATTTTTAGCATGGAACCTATATGGATTATTGATTGGAGATCCCTTCATTCACATGTGCTCATTGTGTGATGCCTCAAATTGCTCATTAATTCTCCAAGTATAGGTCTTCAACCAAGCATTAGCCTTGAGCAAAGAGTTCTTTGCTCGATGGGATGGTACTTAATCAAAATCCTTAATTTTAATTCCATCCTTTGCTTGGCAGTTGTGTTTCACATTGCTCATTAACCTAAGAACCTCCTCACTTGACAATGTTAGAACCAACTTGTCCTTCAATCCTTTGAGCATAGTTTGAGCATACCATAATGAACTAGGGAACCAAATAAAGACTCTTGGTTTGACTCAATTATCTATTTGGGGTGAAATTTTATAGGGAGTTGTGGCTTGAAGAGTTCACTGCCGTTCCGGTTTGATCCTTCAGATCATACATCATTTTGACACTTTTCCGGGACCAAATTCCTTCAAATAAGGCCTCAAATTAGGGTTTTAGTGTTTCTTTGGTATTTTTAAAATTAATAATTATCAATTATCTCTTAGTTTATGCACATAATCATAAAAGTGAGTTGAAAAATAGTTTCTCTCTAGTTAGATCTTAGTTATTTGTCAGTTTTAGAGTCATGTGAGAATTTTCTAAAATCAATTGTTTTCAAAAATCTCATATAGTAGTTATAAGGGGTTGAACTTCCATTGTAATAGTCAAGATAGAGAAGGAAAAAAAGAGAGTTATTTTCCATTCTCGTGTGTTTGTATGGTTTTTATATCTCGTGAATGAATCAAAGTTTATTAGCTACATCAAGAGTCATGAAGGAGAATTTGCAGACCACTCAGAATCAATAGAAGATGTATGCAGATAGGCACAAGGTAGAACATAGCTTTGAGGTTGGGGACCTAGTCTTTCTCAGGTTGCATCCTTGTAGACAGTCATCGTTGAAGAAGAGTGGTGTAGAAAAGTTGAAGCATGGATTTTATGGACCCTACAGAGTAATCATGAGAGTTGAGGAAGTAGTATACGAGTTGGAGCTACCAGAGGGTAGCAAGATCCACAACACCTTCCATGTATCCTGCCTCAAGAAGGCATTGTGACAGTAGGTCACCACTTCGATAGATATTCCTCCACTGGATGAGGAAGGGAAGTTGTTTTTACCTCCCGAGAGGATTGTTGATGTCAAGGAATGAAGGATGAGGAGAAAAGTAATTCGAGAGTACTTGGTTGTATGGAGAGGATTTCCCACAAAAGATGCTACTTAGGAAGGAGAGCAGATCTTACAACATCTTGATCTGGAGTTGCTTGAAGACAAGCAACCTTGGGAAGGGAGTTCTGTAATGTCCCCATACAATTGATCAAGACAGAGGATGACTCAATAGGCTATACGACTCATGTAAGTTATAGTCAATAAGGGAAAGAGAGTCAAGGAGGTTTAACTGGTGTCACTAGAATGATAAATCCTAAAGTGACATTAAATAAATAAATAATTATATTTAAATGAAATTGGAGGGAAAATAAATTGAGGGTTTGATTTGGTCAAAAAGGGGAAATATTTAAAAGGCTCAAATGAAGGATAAATAGAGGCATAACCCTTCTTTTTGGCATTATGATTTGGTCTCTCATTTTGGAGTGCTCATGGAGCCATTGTTTCATTAAGGTTTAGCAAATCCCTTCCACTAGTGCAGTCCAATTTCGGTGGTGCAATACCTACCCTAGTCGGAAAAGAGGGGGAGTCCATCTAGGACTACCATTGGAGATTCACTTGGGAGTTTACATTTAGTTGAAGAGATACTGAGGTATGAAATAGGTTTAGAGATCTTTCTAGACGAGATTGAGCCCAAACATTTGAAGGTTCAATAGGGTTTCAGAGAAATCGGGGTTTAGGGCATCCCCATGGATTGAGTACATGACATCCCGTGAGGCCCTGCTAGACATCTAGCAGTTGTCCCGCAAGGACCTCTGCGATCAAGGTTGCAACAGGTTGTTTGGATGGGGTTCATAGGGTCACAGGAGGGCCACTAGTAGATGAGACACTATTGGAGCAGAGCATCGCATGAAGCATCATTGATTGACATCATTCCAAGTTTTCTTATATTGTTTCTGTTAGTATATTTGTGTATCTACCTTGCAACCATTAGACTTGTGTGTTCAAGAGTATTATGAAATTCTTATTACAACCATTAGATATCATTGTATTGTTGTAATTGGGGTTTCTATCCATAATAAGATGCCACAGTTATCTACTCTATTTTCTATGTAATGGATGCACACAATGTGTTTGACAATATTCTTATATGAGCAAACTGTTTGTAAGGGATTAACAACAACGTTAATACCAAGTGTTTGACATATTTACACAAAGAGAATTAACAATTTTGGATAGAAAACATAATATGCCCACATAACCTAGTTGGGAACATTACATATTACTCACCCTCTAAAACATGGTTTACATATATATTTGTGGGCCCCCTCAAAGCACTCTCGAAGCATAATCATAGTGCTCCTACATGCGTTTCTACCGCACTCACCATAAGAGTGCACTTGAAGTGCATTGATGGTGCTCCATAGAACATTTGTACTACACAAAGTGCAATGATGGCATGCACAAGGGAAGAGTTGAGGGCCATAAAGACAAAGTAATGGGTCCTTTCACTTGAGTTTGATGCCCAAATATTGGTTTTTCAATTCTTTTCTCTTTTAACTCGATGTGGCCGACCATCATGATATTCTTGTGTGTGGAGTCAAGACGAACTCTGGACCAGGTGCAGCAGAATGCTGCTTGCTCGACCATTACTTTTCTAGTCGGTGGTCGATCCACACGCTGATGAAAAGAACCAGTTATCGCTATAAAGAATATCATGATGGTCGTGTACATTTTTTTCTTATCTTTTCTTTTATCTGAATGCATGTCTCGCTGAAAATTCACGACCATCATGATATTCTTTACAGTGGTAACAAATAGTTCCTTTCATCAGCGTGTGGATCCCACACACAAACATATAGTCTTCATGAGTTTGATGGTCACGCTGAATTTGTAGTGTGACATGCATTCATGATATTCTTTACAGCGGTAACTAGTTCCTTTCACATGGTTACAACCAGAATGTTCGACAGAGAATATTAGATGGAAACCACGTTAGCCGTCACTTGGAAGTGATAAGATTCTCAGTGTGTAAGAACTTTCACATCTGCTACAACTTTACAAGGAAGCAGGCTGTTTGGATGGGGTTCATAGGGTCACAGGAGGGCCGCTAGCAGATGAGACACTACTGGAGTAGATGAGACACTACCTAAAATTGAAAAAGAGATCCCATCCTATACCCCACCCCCCTCCTTTATATTCTCCCTGATTACCCAAAGAAAAAAATCAAAGGAAGAGTTGAGGGCCATCAAAGACAAAGCAATGGGCCCTTTTGCTTGAGTTTGATTCCCCAACATTGGTTTTTCAATTATTTTCTCTTTTAAATCGATGTGGCCGACCATCATGATATTCTTGTGCGTGGGGTCAAGACGAACTCTGGACCAGGTGCACCAGAATGCTGCTTTCTCGGCCATTCTTTTCTAGTCGATGGTCGACCATCAAACTCATGAGGACTATCTGTTTGTGTGTGGGATCCACATGCTTATGAAAGGAACTATCTATTACCGCTGTAAAGAATATCATGATGGTCGTGAATTTGCAGCAGACACGCATTCAGATAAAGGAAAAGATAAGAAAAAATGTACACGAACATCATGATATTCTTTACAACGGTAACTAGTTCCTTTCAAAATGGTACAACCAGACACTCGTCATCCATCACTTGGCAATGATAAGATGCTCGACGCGTAAGAACTTTCACATTTGATACAACTTTACAAGGAAGAAACAATGGTATAGCTCACCGCGTAAGAATTTTCACATCTGGTAAGATAAGATGCTCGACGTGTAGGAACTTGACAATTTTAACAACATAAAAAGTGAAATGATGGCATGCACAAGGGACTTGCAACAAGGGAAAAATAAAATGATGGTGCACAAGTGTATCCCTACTTAATGAATATGTGCTCATACATTGTCATAAATGTTTTGCAATTTGGTTCTTATTGCTCGCCTAATCCAAGTGTTTAAACTAGTTCTACATGAGGATTGGATTGATTGCAATTAATTCATGTTCCATGAGAATTTTTAGAGGAAGCTTCTTGAGCTCTCATAATATAATATCTCAACCCCTTCTCCCAATGAATAAAAACCCTTTTATTAGTAGAGAAATACCTAGTGGGGAAGTTTATCATGAAATGGCCAAGTCATAAGGTTCTTGAACTGTGGCTATAATAATATTAGGCCCCTCTAATGAAGAGTGTTGTGAGCTTCTCTTTGCGATAGATGATACATAGCTTTCATTTTCTAAATGAAGGAAGATCATGATTTGATACGAAGAAGCCAACCTTACTTTTTAGCATTGAACCACTGGCCAATGAATTTTGACCTGGAAAAAGACATCTTTGTAGAAAACCCAATGTTGGTCCATCACATTCATTTTCCACTCGTTTTTTTTGGATGATCCAACTTTCCAAGTGATAGGAAACAAAATAGGCAAGTGTTGTATTGATAAGGCAACACCAAAAAATTGTCAATGCATGTGCATGAATCTACACAAAAGTTAACCTCGAGAAAGGTCTTCTAGATGAAATAAGGTTAAATCTAGATGATTAGTGTCATATTTAGGGGATAGATTATAGGTATCTCCATAGGTGCAATAAGTGCCATGAATATGGCCATTTTGCGAAGAACTATAAGCAGGGGTGGCCTACTCCTCAGACACAATCAGAATCAAAGCAATCAATGCAAATAGTGAATAGGGGGGAGAAAATACAATACTCACCCCAATGAATCCAAAACAAAGCTCTTTATCTATTGGAAAACCATTTTGAAATTTTAGACCCAAGCAATGATAAGGAGGATAAAGAGTCACTATCAATGAATCAAACTCTAGAAGAAGTTGCAAAATATCCCCGATGAGAATTAGGTGGTGATGAAGAGCATGCTAATGAGGCTTTGGAAAATGATGTACCTGAAATCGAGGGAGAGACCTCATCCTATACAAGAGTCCTTTGGAGAAATCCCACCCCCACCTTTATTTACTCCCTACTTACCCAAAGAAAAAAGTTGAAGGAAGAGTTGCGAGCCATTAGAGACAAAGCAATGGGATCTCAATTCTTATTAGCCAAGTATGGTTAAACCTTGGGCACTCCAAACAAATCTTAAGTACGTTTTTCAAATGTATATTACTTAGCAAGCTATCTATGAAGCATTTTAAAAGTTTACAAGTAGTTGGATATAGGATTAGATGAAAGAAAGACTTTTCATATCAATCCTCCATAGATCATATTAAGGATGAAAATCAGTTTGTAGAAGTAGTAAGGCAATTCCATCCTTTGTACTCGGTTGTATGGGTATAGTCACAACCCTCCTCTCTTTTCTTTGGAATGCAATTTTAATTTTTATTATAAATAAATAAAAATGGCGTTGGCACAAAACATCTCCCACCACCTTCTTTAGGCGTTGGCTTGATTTATGTTGTGTTAATGACATAACAATACATATTTTTATCTCCAAGAATGAAATTTAAGATTTCTACACACTCCCTATGGAATACCCTTGGCACGATGACATTAAATGATGTGGTTGGTGAACAATGATAAGAAATATAAAAACCAAAAGAAAGTTATGGAAATGAAAGATGTTCCAAAGTCTAGGAAGAGACAAGTGTAAAGGAAACAATATGTCTTGCAACAAACAAACAAGCGCTCTTCATGGTCGATCTCCTTCATGCACTAGCTCCCTCTTCACTATTGATTTCCTTCATCGACTAGATTACAAGTGAAATTATAGAAAATTAATATTTCTATTTTTAGTTGAGACCAAAAGTCAACCAATCTGAAGTAAACAAAACTCTGAGAACAACAATCAACTCAATCTGGTCCATTGTTCTATTTTTTATATAAAAAGGAATATCTACCCAAAATGGTGAGTTTCTATGCCTATCACATAATTTAATGAGAAGGAAACACCCACATTGAGAGCACTTTGGAATGAATTCATGACCCACCATGCTATCAGTGATCAAGCCAAAACAAAATTACTTATTCTAGAAACATGCATTGTCATTTTTACTGGAGATATTAAAAAATGAAATAATAACTTTTGCGGTCTTAGTTGTCATCACCCAAGAAACAACTTTCCATCGAATAAAATAGGTCACTCAATCGCAAATGAAATGACCAAGGCATTCATGATTTGGGTTCCAACCAAGTGTTTATAATCAATGCCTTATATCGACATCTAAAGGATCATACATAGCTTTGGTTGATTGCATTATAATAATAATAATAATAGGGTTATGTCCAAGACAAATGCCAAATTGATGTATGAGACCCCCTTGTTTGTGGGATAAGGGACCCCCTTAACAATGCCACGCTTAACCCTATTAAGAACCTCTCCACCCTTAAAAAAATTTCCATTACCATTACCATTATTGAAAACTAAAACAGTGAATGGAGGAAGCTTCATGTTTGCAAGCACTATCAGTTAGCACATGCTCACAAGAAAATATTGGCAATGTTCTTAACTAGTGGTATTTGTAATCATTAAGGGAATCCATAACATAGATTTTAGTTAACTTCTCTTTACTATGTCATGTCAGTGTGTTGTTTTTGGTAAATGATGTAAAATAGGGAGTCGTTCTCTCCTTCACCTTTAGTTTGGGATCCTAGAGTTACTGCCACCGCAATAATTCATGGTCCTCCACTTCTAGGTAGAACCAAATCAATGCAATGGTAGAAAAGGTTTCCACAAAAATAAGGATAACAAATGTAATGAAATGTATGCTTTCAGGTGTGTCAAGGGGCCAAAAATTCAAAGTTCCTATATTTAATTTAGTGCTTAAATATGCACGATGATTGTAGCAAGACCCCTGCTATGAGGAAGAACCATCACACCAACGTTTAATGAGATGACAAGTCTTCTATATGTCTTTCTATACATCATTTAAATGATACTCGAGTTTCCATCCATTTATGTATGTGTGTGATCATCCTTACTCCAAAGTACAAATAGAAAACAATTAAGCTTCAATCCCTAAGACAACAACAAAAGCTATAGAAAACTCAATATAGACTCCACAATAAAATCATGCAAGAGATGACAATACCCATCAAGAATTCTCTCCATGAGGAAGTTAAGGCTAAGCTAACTCCAAAATACTATGTGGTTTCTCCAAGCTATCAGTTACCTAAAATTTACAAAGAAAATTATCCACTCATACCCATAGTAAATACTATGGCTCCCCCACAAAAAAATTAATGAAATACCTTGCAAAGAAACTCATGATTATGGTTGGGAAAACACACTCCTTTTTTAAAGACTCTACTCATGTGATCAAAGAAATAAGAAATATAAAGGTTGAAGAACAAAATCCTTTGGTCAACTTCAATGTAGCCTCACTATATACCAAAACTCTCATACTAGATGATGCTATCAAGGTAATGAAGGATATCACAGATAAGGAATTTGCAAATCTTATTAAATTTTTCCTGAAATCAATGCATTTTAGGTTTCATGGAAATATTTATGAACAAATCGAAGGCATTGCAACAAGACCCAAATTGTTGTCGAAAATCGTTGATTTGTACATGAAATAACTTAAAAAGAAATCTACTGATTCCTTTCCTCTCAATCCTCAACTAAGGAAAATATTTGTAGCTAACACGTACATAATTTGGACACATGGAAAATAAATCTTAGACACATTTAAAGATCCGACATTTGAACAATAAAGCTAAGAGCATAAGAGTCATAATGGAAATAGAAGAAAACAATAACATCCCATTTGTTGATATCCTTATGATCTCTAAGAGAAATGGTGGTCCACTTTCCCATCAAGTATACCAAAAGAAAACTCATATAAACATGTATCTTCATGCTAATTCTCATCATCACCCCATTCAAAAGCTTGGTGTCATCAACACACTAGTGGCTCAAGCTATCAGAGTTTTAGATAATGATCACATAGAGCAAGAATTAAGACACTTGGCCAAAGTTTTCAAAAACAATGGCTATAAGGAATAACAATTCAAAAAGTTTGTCTTAAAATATATGAGGGGACACCACAATATTTGTGAACTTGAAGAAGGAAATATGATCCCATTTCCTTATATCAAAGGAACCACAAACAAAATTGCAAAACTTATTAAGAAAAGTAATATCAAAGTGACTTTCACCCCTCCTAACATTCTAAAGAACATGTTGGATTATGCTAAAGATACCATTTATCTAAACCATCAAAAGGGTGTTTATACCATTCCCTACTTATGTGGAAATCATTATATTGATGAGATAGGGAGATCTCTACAAGTTAGACTTATAGAGTGTTGTGTTGATATTCAATATAATTGTGTTAAAAGATCAAGCTTGGTAGAGCACTCTCAAGACATTGACCATTGTTGAAAAGTCAACAAGAAACATGTGTCTAATTTACTTTTCCCTTAATTAAATTAGACAATAAATATTAATCTATTATCTCATTCATAACTAAGTGATTTGGAATTGTAACAGAATTATAAGTGTAGTTAAGTGAGTTAAGATCAGTTGTACTAGTTGTAACTAAACATGCACTAGTGAGAGTTCAGTTAATCAATGAACTCACATGCAACTGAAGATTCGCCACGGTTAACTACATGCATGCAAATCCATTGGAGATCTAGTTGAGACAACAAGTGAAAGGGATAGTTTGGCTATCAGTTGTGATTTGTTCACACATGCAGTGAATATGCTTATGAGCATGTGAAAACGTGGCAATTGCATTCATTCAATTCATTGTGAGAATTCGGATTGCAGAGTTTGTGCAGAGGAGGCAGAATGTCTAGACACGAAAATTGGCGCATGTATTTGTTGATTTTTGTATGACAGTGTGAGATGATTGTATTGTACTGAGAGCTCTTGGATTGGAGTTTTGTATGATATTGTTTCATGATTCATGATATACATAATATATGATAGTGGGGTTTTTAGCTTTACGCTTTTTCGGTAAAACTTTTGTGTTGTGTGTTATTGATATTTCACTTTGTGCATTGTGGTTGTGATCGTGGTTTAAATTGCTTCCACAAAAGTAATAGTAGAAGTGATTCTGTATTTAACAATAGCAGAACTTGTTAGATCAGGAGAATTGCAGGAATACATTAATTTGTATCGAAATTTCTACATGGTATAAGAGCCACGGAGGCCACGGAGTCACGGAAGTGAGGTGCGAACATAATTTCATTCTCACAAGTCCTGCCTCTAGTGGGTGCGAACTGTAGTATTGAAAACTTCCGGTGTTTTCAAGAACAGTAATTCTCGCACCCTAGACAAAGGCAGGGTGCGAACTTCATTGACACTCTTGCAGCCAAATACACTAGCAGTGTGCGAACCTCCCTCACCCTACATTGGAGTACAGTGCGAACATCACAGGAAAGTTGGCAGGAAAATGTACTAGCAGGGTGCGAACCCCCCTCACCCTACAGTGGAACAGGGTGTGAACTTCCCAGGCAAGTTTGCAGGCTACACATAGGCAGGGTGTGAACTTCCCTCAGGCTACTCTCAAGTGGGGTGTGAACCTCCCAGGGAAGAGGGATTGCAGGGGTTGAGCTTTGGTGGTTGGATAACATTCGAATTTGCAAGATTTTCTTGGTGCGACACTTGATTCAAGATCGAAATGTCTTTCAATGGCTTGAGGTTGGAATATGCACTCGAGGGAAGCTCTAACTACATTTCTTAGAAGGACTGGGTGGAGGTAGTGCTCGAAGACAATGGCTTGAAGGGTTACATTGATGCAGATGTTCCTAAGCCAGATGCGACAGACACTGCAAATCTTGATGCATGGAAAAATAAAGTAGCAAAGGCGAGGAGGATTCTGTTGGCGGGAGTACGAGACCACATTGTCTCAAGTCTCCATGGGAAAAACACACCATATGCAATGTGGAAGGTTTTGAAGGATCTGTTCCAAAACAATAGCGACCATAAGAAATTGGCGCTCAAAGATAAACTCAGGAAGATCAAGATGGAGAAAGGCAACACCATTCCAAAATATCTCACGAAGTTTGTCCAATGTTGGGATGAGATTGGAAGTGTGGGAATAACAGTCGTTGCTGATGATTTGGTGAGCTTGGTGCTCCTAGGGCTTCCCAAGAGTTGGCACAGTTATCAAGACTCTGTCAATGGAAGGGAAAATTTGTCAGATTGGGAACAACTATGGTCGGATCTGGTGCAAGAGGAGTTCAGGCGGAATACCAGAGATGGATCTTCATCAAAGCATGATGATGAAGAGGATTGTGCTTTGACTACCAAGGCTAGGAAAGGGAAAGGGAAGAAATTCCAATCAAATTCTGAGTCTAAAGTCAAGAAGCTGGATTTGTCCAAAGTGAAGTATTTTCACTATCACGAACGTGGGCATCTCGCTACTAACTGTCCGCAGAAGAAGAAGACAGTTGCTAGAGTTGCAACTGGTGAGGCTCTTGTCTCACAATTTGAGCTTGACTTTTCTTTGATCGCATGCATGGCTTCAAGTGCATCGGGATCAGTGTGGTATTTGGATAGTGGTGCTTCCTTCCACATGACGGGAGATAAAGAGTCTTTCATTGACTTGGAGGGGAAAGATCTCAGAATGCATATAGAGACGGGCAATGATGGAAAATGTAGTGCAACTGGTATTGGTACCATTACCTTTCAGAGGGAGTCAGGTAAACCATTTCAATTGAAAAATGTTATGCATGTTCCAGGTCTAAAGAAAAACTTGGTCTTAGTTGCAATGTTGGAGGACAGAGGCTATGATGTTGTTTTTAGCAGTGGTATTGCCTACCTGCGACATAAAGCAACATGTCAAGTCAAGAAGATAGGGATTCAAGTTAAGAATCTCTACATGCTGCAGGTAGATGGTTGTGGTGCCATGATAAGCAAGGCAGAAACAATGGTGAGCTGAGATGAGGGTGAATTATGGCACAGGAGATTAGGCCATCTTCATCATGGAGCCTTGAAGATCATGCAACAAATATCTACTAGACTTCCAAAGGGAACAATTGCTCAGTCAAATCAGTGCAAGGGGTGTACCCTGGGGAAGTATGTAAAGTCCACCTTTCATGAAAAGGAGAACCTTGCTTCAGTAATCTTGGAAAGAGTTCACACGGATGTGTGTGGACCATTCTCAGTTGCTTCAACAACAAAGCACAGGTATTATGTTATTTTTGTTGATGAATTTTCTCGTAAATGCTGGATATTCTTCATGCAGAAGAAGGATCAAACATTCTCAAAGTTTTGTGAGTTTAAAGCATTGGTGGAGAAAGAGTCGGGGAAGCAAGTGAAAGCTCTAAGGAGAAATAATGGTGGAGAATACATCTCTTAAAAAAATTTACATATTTTAAATCTGAATAGCTAACTCGATCTATGTCTAAAGCTTCTTCAACAAATGAATGTTTTAGCCTATAGAAAAATAACGTCAAAGAAAGAAATAGAGAGCGGTATTCACAAAAATGGAGGTTTTTATCAATTTGCAGGCTGAACAACTAGGTTTTTCATCCCGAACCTAAATTTGAGCCAACCAAATCAACATACACCTTGTCAGTCTCGCCCAAAAATTTTGAATTCAAAAGAGCATGCACACGCGCTAAGAGCGCACACGCATTCTAGGAGAGTGCATGTGCTCTAGGATTGTGCACATGCTCCCTGAAATCATTCATTTACTATGGTTTTCCTCCCTCTCCTACATCTNACATAGTAAGACCTAGATATGGCAATACTTAGACATAAAAAGGAATGGACATATCTAGAGATAGATGTTACCTTGACATGCCTCAGACTCTCACCCTCTCTCTCTTTCTCTCTCTCTCTCTCTCTCTCTCTCACTGCCCCTTTGTCTCTCACTCCCCTCTCTCTTCCACCTCCCTTCCACCCTTTCTCTCTCTCTCCTCATTGTTAGTCTCAGTCTCACTCTCTCTTCCCCTCTTTCTCTCTCTATTATCCCTCTATGTATCCCTCTATATCCCCCCTTTCCTCTCATTCTCTCTCTAACCCCCTTCTATGTCTCCCTCTCTACTTCCCTTCCTCTCACTATTCCTCTCTCTACCCCCCCTCTATTTCTCCCTTTACTCCCTCTCCCTCTTTATCTCTACCCCTCCTCTTTGTCTAGCTCTCTCCCCCTCTCACACTCTCACAC